>JBBPCX010068098.1:0-12556 GCA_037974365.1 Hydrocynus forskahlii | reverse complement strand
TTTGGCTTGAGTATATTTAACCTGGATTGCACACACTGCCAGTAGAACCGGGGACTGCTGAAACATGGATTCCAGTTACAGATATCCATAAATCAGCAAATCCATTCAGTTTCCTCCCTTTCAACAGAGAACAAATATTAGAGAAATTCACGATCTCATAGGCTGACTCTTTTAATTCCAGCCAGAATCTGACACAAAACTTTACTACTGAATCAACACCTGATGAAATAAAACCACACACTCAGACACCCACCCACCGGACGCCCCTACTCCCACAGTGACCTGACAGGTTAAATAAACACAGCACGCCACAACATGCAGATTAACAACAGCCCCTGTTTTTTTTTATCACTTTATTAGTCTTTAATTCTGTTAAATTCAATATGTACAGCCTGTCTAAACTGCACTGCAGTCCTGTAATGTTCTTTAAATTGGCAAATAAAATTCATAATTCTTTAATGCTTGCTTCTTCAGTAATAAGTTATTTAATGTAAACTATAAAATATAGAAAAGAGAGACTCCCACAGCACTAGTGTATGTGTGTGGCGTTTCCAAAGTCCATGTGTGTAACATCATTTGTAAAAGGACAAATGTCCCCAGAATGACATACATTATCTTAACATAATGGGGACCACAGTGGGTCCCCACAAAACACTAAATACACAATATAGAAACAGACCAACAAACAGTGAATTCTGAACACTTAGTTAAGGTTTGAATGGTTTGTAATTAGTTATGTACAGGTGCTCCTCTGCTCCCCCGTGGATCTACAGTGGTTCATTCCAAGGAGTGGCTTCTAAACGGGGTTCAACACTCCCATCTTGTGGAGGAATGAGGAAGCTTAAGACAATTCTATTCTATTCTATTCCACACTATCATATTATATTATATTATATTATGTTGTATAATATTATATTATATTGTAGTATATTTGCACCAAAAAGTGTCCAAATGTCTCTGCAATGTCAAATATGCTCATGCTATCTTATCATCTATTCTATTCTATTCTATTAGATTTGCACCAGTATCTAAATGTCCCCAAAATGATAGATATGTTCATGTCTTCATGGGGACTTTTGTTACCAATAAAAGGGCTAAATATGCAATGTAAATGAGCAGTGTTATGCAAAGCTGCGCCCCGAGCAATTTTCTTTGGTTGATTTTCTAAGTGTGAATAAACATCCTCACTCTTCTGTGCTGTCACATGCACCAGATCACGTGACATCATCAGGCACCAGAATTGACTCACGTAAGGTATATAAACAGGAAATAGGTTTTCCTCTACACCAGACATTGGGTTCATGTCACTTCAACTCAGCCCTCAACTCTCTCCAACTCACGTGAGTACACTGGTTCTTGGAACCGTTTATTTACCCATTTGTGTGTGTGTGAGAACGCGGGTTTCCTGGTGGAAATCTCTACTCCTCTGAGGAGCGTTCTCGGATCAAATCGCATGGCTTCCCAGCTCACTCATTTGTGTCCGCATTTGGGTTTTCCACCATGCTACACCTGGGCTTCACGCTCGTCATTCATTTCTTGTCTACCTCCGTGAAAGAATGTCTGGTCCCGAAGTAAGCCCAGCGTACATCGCCCGTCTCTGGGAGGTGATCAATCAGCATTACAGATTGTGAGCCTGAAGCAGGAGGTGGGGAACTTCTGTGCAGCGGCGATCAGCCTTCGCGAGGATCTCGCCACCTTGCAGATGGCTTACAGTGAACCGTCTGCTGAGCAATCACCCTCCCGGGACCCTGTCCGTACCACCACTTCCTCCAATCTACCTAATATATCACTTCCTGAAAAATGGAATGGATCATACGGCAAATGCTATGTTTTTCTAACCCATCTGTCTCTCATCTTCGAGTTTTAGCCACATCGCTACCCCACCGATTGGAGCAGAATCGCCTTACTTACCTCTCTCCTCACGTGGCAGGCAGCCAAGTGGGCTACGGTGGACCTTAAGTCCAACGCTTCACAAAGGAACTTAAGGCCGCCTGCCAGCATCCTGAGAGTGAAGTGGAGGTTAATTCTCGTCTCTGCCATCTCATGCAAGGGGAGCACAGTGTGAGTAAATCCACAGCAGAATTCCGTACTCTCTCGGTTCAGACAGAGTGGAGTGATGCGACGTTATGCACTGCGTACTATGAAGGTCTCTCTACGCGCCTTAAAACCAAGCTGGCTGTTCATGAAGTACCCGAAACCTTAGAGGGAATGATTCAGTTGGCCCTGAGGGTGGACTCGGCTCACTCGCCAAACCGGTTCGTCATCCCACTCTAAGCTCCAACCCCCGGACCCGAGCTCTGGATTCTGCTTCTCCACTGTCTTCAACCTCCACTGCGTCTCCCTGACCTTCACTCGCCTCAGAGGCCCATTCATCCAGAGCCGGGGAACCCATGCCGGGGAACTCTCTGATGTTATTGCGTGGGCCTCTGTGCCTATTGTGCCTCCCCCGATCACCACTGAGCCATCTGCCCTTTCCGTCCAGGAAACAGTCAGACCAGGTGAATAGGGGGAGGCTCTCACCTGGTCCGCTGGCTGCTAAATCATGCCTTCCACAGACTGTTTCTCGGCTGATTCTTCAGGTATGTCTCCTTCTGGGCCACCAACAGATTGTGGCCTTCGTGTTCATTGACTCGGGTGCGGCTGGCAATTTTATCGATCAGGCTTATGCTGCCCAGTTGGGGATAGAACTTGTTATCTCAGTCCGTTTCCATCACAGCCATTGATGGTCGACCCTTCTCTCTCAGCCTCATAACTCGCTGCACCAAACCTTTAACTATGAAAACTGAAGACCACACTGAAGAAATTACCTTCCACGTCACCAAACTCATTTCACCACCTATCATCTTGGGTCATCCTTGGCTCATCACTCATGATCCTCTCATCTCCTGGGCCAGTCATCAGATCATCCATTGAGGTCCGACTTGTCAGGAGCACTGTCTCCAGGCTAGGGCCGAGACGTGTTCCGGGGAGTCCGAGGCCTCCAATATCAAACTAGCGGCCATTCCTGTCCCATACTGTGACCTGGTGGAGGTTTTCAGCAAGCGGAGAGCTGTCCGTCTACCACCTCATCACCCCTACGCTCTGGCCATCGAACTCCAGCCAGGCACGGTACCACCCCGTGGCCGTCTGTTCTCTCTCTCTGCGGGGGAGCAGAAAGCCATGGAAGAGTACATTGCTGAGGGCCTTCGCAATGGTACTATCCGACCATCATCCTCCCCCGCGGCCGTGGGGTTCTGCTCCATGAAGAAAAAAGATGGGGGCCTCTGTCCTTGTGTCGATTATTGGGGGCTCAACTGTATAACCATCAAAATTCATCACCCACTCCCTCTCACTAACACTGCCCTGGACACTCTCTCTGGTGCCAACTACTTCACTAAACTGGACCTACGGAGTACATACAATCTGGTCTGCCTCAGAGAGGGTGACGAGTGGAAGACGGCCTTCATAACCCCCACCAGCCACTACGAAACCCTGGTTATGCCGTTCGGACTGTGCAATAGTCCGGCGGCCTTCCAACAGCTGATCAATGACGTTCTACAGGACATGCTGGGTAGGTGGTGCTTCACCTATCTGGACGACATACTCATTTACTCACAGACCTTGCATGAGCATACCCAGCATGTCAGGGCTGTCCTCAGGAGGTTGCTGGCCCATCAGTTGTTCAGTAACTTGGAGAAATATGCGTTCCACCAGCACACCACCACATTCCTCGGTTTCGTGATCACCTCTCAGGGTGTGGCCATGGATCCCCAGAAGCTGGAGGCTGTGCGGTCGTGGCCCCATTCACAACGCTTAAACAGCTGCAATGTTTTCTGGGGTTCGCCAACTTCAATCCGTGATTTATCCCGGAGCCTTCCACCTCACCACAGAAGCCACACAAGCCTTCATATCTCTGTGCCATCAGTTCACCACTGCACCCATCTTACTCCATCCAGATCCAGCCAAACGCTTCGTTGATGAGGTGGATGCCTCCGATGTGGGCATAGGGGCCGTTCTCTCACAGCGTGGTCCAGACCAGAAGTTGCACCCCTGTGGCTTCTTCTCTAGAAAGTTTAATCACACACAGCAGTGTTACGGTGTAGGGGACCATGAACTGTTGGCCATCAAGTGGGCTCTAGAAGAATGGCGTCACTGGCTCCAGGGCGGCGGTGACCCGTTCACAGTCTGGACTGATCACCAGAACCTCACCACCATACAGCAAGCTAAACAACTCAACCCCAGGCAGGTGCGGTGGGCGCTCTTCTTTGAGCAATTTAACTTCCATCTGTCATACCATCCGTGGTTGAAAAACACCAAGGCTGATGCCCTCTCCCGTCAACACCAAGTGGAGAGCCCCCGGATGGATCCTGCACCTGTCCTGCTACCTCAGATCATCGTGGCTCCTCTCCGGTAGGGGTTAGAAGAGAGAGTCTGCCAGGGGCACAAACAGGAACCACCACCAGCTGACACTCCTCAAGGACGTCTATTCGTGCCTACCAACTTAAAACAAGAAGTTCTCCACTGGGCTCATGATTCTGCTATGGCTGGTCATCCGGGGACTTCACGCACTCTCAGTCTACTCCAAAGAGCCTTCTGGTGGCCCAATATGGTGAAAGATGTAAAAGATTATGTTCAAGCTTGCTCAGTGTGTGCTCGAGCCAAGTCCCTCAGTCAACCTACTTCATGAGACCTTGCCAGTTCCCCGAAGAGTCTTGGTCTCATATTGCCTTCGATTTTGTGATGGGTCTACCTGATTCAGCTGGGAAAAACACCATCCTCACTATGGTCGACCGCTTCTCCAAAGCTGTGCACCTGGTGTCTCTCGCCGGACTCCCCACAGCAAAAACGTCTTGGACAGAGGGCCCCAGTTAACAGCCAAGTTCTGACAGGCCTTCTGCTGTCTGGTCAATATCTCCACCAGCCTCTCCTCCAGGTACCATCCTCAGACTAATGGCCAGACGGAGTGGACCAACCAAAAACTGGAGCATTTCCTTCGATGCTTTGTGGCAACGCTCCTGGGCTCTCTACCTCATTTGGTCAGAACTCTCACACAACCTCCTCACCTCCTCGGCCACTGGCCTCAGCCCATTTGAGGTGTGTCATGGGTTCCAACCTACGGTGTTCGAACATCAAGAGCTGGAGGTTGATGGACCGTCAGCCCAACAGTTGGTCCGCAGGTGCCGGCGGCTCTGGAACCAAGCTCGACTCGCCATCCAAAGAGCCAACGCACGCTACACCCAGCAACATCGCCGTTGGCATCCTCCGGGACGGTTTTTTGGTGACAGGGTCTATCTCTCCACTAAGAACATCAACTTCCACACTGAGAGCAAGTAGCTGACTGCCTTCCCCCGGGTTCATCCTGTATTCCATCAATCTCAACTTAAACCTGTTCATTTCTCTCCTCTGTCTCCCCAGATTCCTGCTCCACCTCGGATCATTGACGGTGGTCCTGCATACGCTGTTCGGCAGATTCTTGACTTGCGATGCCGGGGTCATGGCACCCAGTAGACTGGGAAGGCTACGGACCGGAAGAACGGTCTGGGATCCCCGGACAGTACATCCTGGACAACACCCTCATCCAGGACTACCCTTGTCGGGTATCCTCCCAGCCTTGTCTGTCTGGTGCCAGTCCTGGGAGGGGGGGGGGTACTGTCACACGCACCAGGTCACGTGACGTTATCAGGCACTGGAATCGACTCACGTAAGGTATCTAAACAGGAAATAGGGTTTCCTCTGCACCAGACATTGGGTTCATGTCACTTCGACTCAGCCCTCAACTCTCTCCAACTCACGTGAGTACACTGGTTCTCGGAACCGTTTATATACCCGTCTCTATGTGTGTGAGAATGCGGGTTTCCTGGTGGAAATCTCTACTCCTCAGAGGAGCGTTCTCAGATCAAATCGCGTGGCTTCCCAGCTCAATCGTTTGTGTCTGCGTTTGGGCTTTCCACCACGCTACACCTGAGCTTCACTCTCAACAGTAATTCCTTGTCTACTTCCGTGACATGTGCATTCAAATGCCTAATCACTTTTTAGTGTATTGAATTTAACACACATGTAAAAACGTATGTTTTTATATGTGTTTAACACACATATAAAAATGTTAAATGTGGCCTGTGCAAAGATTATAACACCTCTTTTATATACATCACACCTTGTTATATTACATTATTGTATTATCATTACTATTGTTATGCTTATTATTATTATTATTATTATTTATTTATTTATTTATTTTTAACTTGGCCTGACTGCTGATTTTCTAAGCATAAAAACACATCCGCTATCGAGAATTTCAGTAGCAGATTTAGCGTCTAATAAAATCAGAACTCTGATATATAAACTGTTATAATACATTAATGAACTATTCTTTATTATTAATAGTAATAACTGTGTAAATAATAGTAATAATAATAATAACATTTATAATTAAAGTATAATTATATTATATTTGATTTGGTTACATTATATTACAGTATATAAGATTAGATGTTGAAAAGAAAAGTATCTCAATGGCTCCAGAATGACAAATATGTTAACTCATCGTTAAGGTCCCCACAAAAAGTGAAATACAGTCTCAAGCAAAAGTTTGTGTGTCCAATAATTATAAGAGAAATGGTAAAATGTTGGCCTTTATTGATTCTGTCTTACTCAGTTATCCTCAAACATCTGTATAAATGTCAGAAAGACTGCATGATAAATGTCAGATTAATAAAACAGGTCGATGAATACACATATTAAATATATAGCCGTAAAAATAAGTTAATATTCTGATGTCAGGTGAGGGTCAGGTTTAGAGTTTTGAGGTCAGGTTTAGGTTTCTGAGGTCTGTTGAGGTTAGGTGTAGGATTCTGAGGTCAGGTTCAGGGTTCTGAGGTCAGATTTAGAGTTTTAAGGTCTATTGAGGTTTAGGGTTCAGGGGTCAGATTTAGGGTTCTAAGGTCTGTTCAGGTCAGGTTTAGGGTTCTGAGCTCAGGTTTGGGGTTCTAAGGTCTGTTCAGGTCAGGTTTAGGGTATTGGGGTGGGTACAGTATTTTTCAGCCGCAGTCCCACACCTGTCACGTCCAGTGAAACTGTCAGTTTTGTGAAAGCTGTTATGTCTTTTATGCTCTCAGCATCCTGTGCTGAATGGTGTTACACAACAGTGTGTGTGTACATATGAATCAGCTCAATGTCTCTAAAATTATAAATATGTTCATGTTTTCTTTATGGGTACATTTGTTCCCAATAAAAGGGCTAAATATGTGCCCCAAGCAATTTTCTTTGGTTGATTTTCTAAGTGTGAATAAACATCCTCATTCTTCTGTGCATTCAAATGCCTAATCACTGTTTGTTTATTGAATTTAACACACTGGGAATAAAATAAAATATAAAATGTGGCCTGTGCAAAGATTACAACACCTCTATTATATTACATTGTCACATCGCACCTTGTTATACTACATTATATGTGTATTAATATTACTATTGTTATGATGATGAGGATGATGATGATGATTATTATTATTATTACTAGGCCTGACTTTCTAGGCCCTTTTACTAGGCCCTTTCTTTCTAAGCATGAAGAAATATCTGCTATTAGTTTTATCAACTATTAGTTTTAATAAAAGCAATCTATAAACAGTAGTAGATGTTTGGGGAACTGGTCAGAAGATCTGTAGTAATAATGTATTTATACTAATATTACTGTTAATAAAAACACTTTTACTTATTAATGAAATTAATGCATTTATTCTAATATCAGTGCTATCAAAGACACTATTGTATTAATGATATAAATGCACATATTTTATATATTGAATTTAATAAAACACTCTTTACTGCATCAGTGATATTAATACATTGTGGTAGAATTTGCGTTAATGGAACTTGAGGTAGTAAATAAACTGATGAAAAATCTATGTTTACTTGCTGTTCACTTTATAAAACCTCAGTGAAATTACTTGAGGCCAATGCCTCCCCAAGAAGACTTTCTGTGTGTAGTTAAGATTTTACCATCATCTACATCACACATGAGAAGTCATTTTTCCATTTTTATATGAAAATTGTAACTGTAAAAAAACATCATAAACATTAAACGTAAACCACAACAAAAATCCAAAACTGGTCAGTGTTCAGAGGTGTGTTTTATTGTCCCCTGTTCTCTAAAATACACAGCTGTTCAAACTCTGCTGCTGAAACTGGGAGAAGAACATCGAGACGGATCTGTCCTCAGCTGCTTCATTAATGAATGTGTGTGTGTGTGTGGGTATGTGTGTGTGTGTGTGCGTGTGTGTGCGCATGTATGTGTGTGTGTGTCGACAGTAAACACATTGTCAAGATTGTTTTCTGAAGCAATATGTATCTGTTTGCATTAACGCTGGCTATTACAATGGGTGTGAGGGCTGGATTGAGTGTAGTTTAGAGAAACTCTTACTACTCCTTATCTCAGCATGGATGCCATGATGGATGCGCCATGATGGATGCGCGTCACACACACACGGGTTCTAGCTTACCCTTCTGACACCACTGCCGCGGCCTTAACTGCATGGACTGAGGCGCAATTGCACTTCATTAGAGATGTAATTCAACCGCAGCTAAGGCCTCAGATCAAAAAGGTGCGGTGGCTTATCTATGGCAACATCGCAGAAAGAAAGCCATACAAATAGCAGCGAGTATCCCGGAAAACTGCCTTGTCCTAATAACGTCAATGAAGTTCAGTCATATTACTCTGATAAATGCCAAGGCATCACCTGAATTGACGACGCTCCCTTACCTCCACCATGGGATGATCTATTACAGTCACCAGAGCCGGAGTTTCTACCGATGTCCTCTCCTTTCACAGAGGATGAGTTGATAAATGTCTTGGACAGTCTGCCTCACAATAAGTCCAGTAGTAGTTATGGGGTCACGTATGAGCCATTGAAATTGACATACTTGAGACAAACACTAATGCTGATCTTCCGTACTAAATCATGGAAAGGAGCACTAATTTATAGAATTCCGAAAAAAGATAATGTTCCGAATGACCCCAGCACCTGGAGGGATATATCCCTACTACCAACAATTTATAAAGTGTTCATGAAATGCGTTCTTAGCCGTATCCTTCCCTGGCTGGTGGAGGCAAACATCTTGTCCACTAAGCAAAAGGCCTATACTGAGAGGCAAGGGATGAATGAACATGTGTTCTGCTTAAAAACGGCCATAGATGATTTCAAACATGAGAGTGCAAAATTCTATTCAGTTTTTTTGGAATGCTCCCACATAACATCATGATCAGAGCTCTTGAGGAAATACACCTGCCCCAAGTGTACACTGATATAATTAAAGACGTCTACAAAAGCACTTATATCCAGGTCATTTGCAGAGTCCAGCTTACAGAACAAATACCTTTGCACCTTGGCATTAAAACTGGTTGTCCATGGAGCGCAGTGAACTTCATTTTAGCCATTAATCGGTGGCTGGATTGGATGTGTCAGTGCGCCCCTTCTGGAATCATCTCTCCAAACCCTGAACAAGCATTCGCTGACGATGTGCGAATGTCGTCACGCCAGGAGAACACCATACACAATATGCTACGCAAGACAGACGCCTTCCTCGAGTGGTCGGGTCTCGAAGTGAAGGAGTTCAAATGCGCAGTGCTTTACGCAAGGAGAAGTGGTGGAAACAGGTGGTACCAGTCAAAATCTGACCGTGACCCACAATTCAAAATCAATGGAAAAATAATAAGAGTATATTCCCGACATGAATCTTACATGTATCTTGGACACAAATGTAACGTTGCTGGCGACTAGGACCAACAGATACAAGAAATAAGAAGTGCAACACTTCTTTGCCAATGTGCATATATCAAGAAAGGTTTTGCAGGACTTAAACAATAAAACTGTTGAGACAGTGAGAGGATGGCTCGGTCTGAACAGTCACACAACCCGCGATGTCATTCATCACAGCAGACGTGATGGGAGCTCAGGAGTTCCAGACTTTGAGTGGACTTACATGAGTAACCACTTTGAGTGGTTCCGTCATATTTACTAAACATGCTTAACAATGACGATAGCACAGTAAGAGAAATGGCTTGTGCTTCCCTTTTTCGTGACCTTGAGAAGCGCAAAGTCCCTCTTGCCCCAGAATTGGAACACAGCTTTCTAGAATTCCGTAAGAAAGCGAACGGTAAACTCGACACTCACGCTGCCGGTTTTGGGGTCAGGTCTCAACGATCTCTGCAACTGGGCTGATGTTCACTTGCAGTGGTCTGGAGTCGTTACCACACACATTACACCTCATGAAGTACTGATCAAAGATAAAAACGTCACTGTGACCGCAACAGTACTGCAAGACGGTCTGCGCTATTCAGTTCCACCTGGAAACAGTTGCGTGTCTCTGCTGTCAATCAAACACCAGCAGCCTCAGAGACATTGGAGAGGACTCAAACTCCAAGGAAAGCTCGCTTGTATCCTTTCTGCAGATCACTCCATCTCACACACAATTTATCACAATTCATCTATTGATGAAGACATACTCATTTTTACAGTCAAAGCGAGGCTCCAGGTATACCCAACAAGGTTAAACCTGTCAATCTGGTACCCTCGCTCCCACTCACCATTTTGTATACATCATATGTATACGTCATCGAATCCATGCCACAGGCATGTGTCTTTATGTATCCAGGCATGACAGGATTGTGGACATTATATCAGAGAATTTACCATCCTTATTTTCTCCAACAGTAGCAATACATAAAAAATGTGTTGTTAGACAGCAACTGTTTTCCAGGTGTTCTACAGAAAGGCCTGTGTTCTCTGATTTAAATGCCACCAGGCCTGATATTATAGTCATTGATGAGAACAATAGGGATGTATTCATCCTGGACGTAGGATGCTGCTTTAATTCATGTCTAGAGGAGGCTTACTTGACAAAGCTAGTAAAATATCACCCTCTTACACAGCAAGGCTGCCCAGGCTGCCAAAATAAGTACCAGACATTGTGGCCTTGGCTATAAATGTCAATATTTGGTACTTATCTTTGGCAACCTGGGCCACATGCATAGGCTTGTCATTAGGGGTCTCAGGATAGTTGGCTTTACAAAAGCAAGGGCAAAGCAAATGGTCAAATACTGCTCAATAGCCTCCATTATTGGAAGCCGCCATATATGGAGGAGAAGGTGTTGTGTGTATTCGTAAATCTGCTATTTTGAATTGTCATCAGACCCACATTGGTGGATCATGCCTGAGCAATGTTTTAGATCTGTAATATTTATGTTCTTATGTACATTTATTATGAATTGCGGACGTAAATGAAGTAGTTAAATTATGTGTGTGTGTGTGTGTGTGTGTGTGTGTGTATGTGTGTGTTAGAAGTAGGAGAGTTCGTCATGTTGGCCTGTTCCAGTCTGGATATTGTGAAGCTGCAGATTTTCTCCAGCATGAGGAAGAGACTCCTCTCCCCCAACATGAACCTGAGAGAGAGACAGAAAGAGAGAGAGAGAGAGAGAGAGAGAGAGAGAGAGAGAGTGCAGAGAGAGTTAAAATTAAGTTTTACAAGATATTATTATTCAGTGTCCATTATGAATCTGCTACAAATCATTTAGTATTTCCTGTAAATTATTTGGTCTACTATTAATGATTTAGGATCTATGACTCAGTATTCACTATGAATTTTTCTATCTCCACTGTGAACTCTTCCATATCTGGTATGAATTATTCAGGATTTACTGTAAAGGGTCAGTCCATAATCTGGTCCCTGACTGGTATGAAAACTCAGTGGATACACACACATTTGAACACGCACAAACATACAAACACACACACACAGTAGGAGGTGAAACCACACCTTGATGAAGTAGTTGGTTCCTGCAACAAGCTGTGAGGTAAAAGATTTTGCTACAAAGACTCCAAAGTTCCTGCTGGTCTTCTGCTCCGCCTGCGGCTTCACTTGAGACCAACAGAACAAATCTTTTAAGGGAACCTACTGAACCGAATCACTTCCTCAAGTGATTCGCTGGTTTCTCAGTTCAGTAGAGCTGTCAGCAGCGCTGGGTGGGCAGCCGGCTCCCCGCTGCAGGGACAGACCGCGTGCGCCGCCGCCTGAATGAACAAATCACTCAGTGAACTACACTGTAAAAAGTAATACCTAGATCTAACTTATAAAAAGTGAGGCAAGTGGCTGCATTGGGTATTGGTAACTTACAGCCTTTCTTAAGTGTAATAAACACTGTAACATTACTTAATACAAACACAACAAAATCAAGTTGAGTTAACTAGTAGTACTAGTATTGCTCAGTTAGATAAACTGATACTTTTATTGGTACAGGTAACTTGTTTATGGGTTGCTACAAGTAACCTGAACTCATTTTAATTAGGTTTTATGAACTTTATTTTCTTAGTAAAATTAACCTAATCATATGTGAATAAACATTTTAATTGAGTCCTGCCTATAACCTCAGAAAAAAATCTAAATGGCCAAACAGACTTTGTCAATAACAATTATAAATTAAATTGAAGAAGAAAAAGATGGGAAGATAGTGTGACGGCCACCTCGTCCCCGTCACGTCTACCCCGGTCCCAGTCCCCTGAGTATTAGTTTTCCCTCCTGTTCTCCC
>JBBPCX010068097.1:0-12558 GCA_037974365.1 Hydrocynus forskahlii | reverse complement strand
ATATTTTTCTTAATAATTTAGCACTAAAATGCATGAAGAATTATATAGTGCCACGAAAAAAGCAAAAGAAATGTGGAGGATATCTGCAGTTTCCACGAATTTGCTGGAGATTTTGCAAACAATTATTAGTTCAGTTCTAAGAAAAAATTACTGAATCCGCTTAATACATTACCCTTAACGAAAATGTAAAGGTAAACCCGTATATGCACTGGACAGTTTTATACTGAACTGCCTTCTCCCACAATCAGGGGTGTCGTAGTTGTGTGAAAAGTGGGACTAAATTTCCAGGGCCCCAAGTGGGGTGAGGGCCCCTGAGCTTACGGCCCATGGCCACTGCTTGTGCATAGGGCCCAGAGTTTGGTGCTACGCCCCTGCCCACAATTAATTCATGCAAGCATGTTTTCTTTGGTATGCGCCGTCATTTTCTTTGGTATAAGCAGGTAAATACAGTAATAATTTAATGTAAATTTTAGTAATAAAAATACAGTAAGATGTAGGGGTAATCACCAATATCTTTTACAGTTAATTTACTGTTCATCAGCGGCGCATCTTATTCAGGGGCTTCAGGAGGAGTCGTGTTCTAGTGACCCGCCGGTTAAAGCAGACACTGGACGGAGATTGAGCTCAACAGCCTCTTTTAATTCAATTTAGAGTGATAAAAATACAGGGCTTTAAGAGGAACAAATCGAAAAACAAGAAGCTCCAGGCGGGAAATTCTGGTCTGCAGTTGCTACAGATGTAATACCTGCTTCTGAATACAGCGGTCAGAACACAGCCCAACTCAGAAGAACCCCAGAGACCATGGCTTTAACCAGTGACCTCAGGATTCACAGGCACCCACTCGTCCCAGTGTGCTAGGGGGGCTGCAGAGCTGAAGGCTTTGGGGTGAAAGGGTAGTTTCCTATCCAAAAACATAAACAAAATAACCTATAATGAACGTTTATTAATTATTAAAACAATAGGAGGACATTATATTATATACTATACTATATATTTTACTAATATATTACACTTTATTTGCTGTAATCTTTATACTTTTCTCCACCTTGTTTTCCACCTAAACCAGTCACTTTCTTTGTCTTTTGCCTTCTTCCTTATGCTTTCTGTTAATCTCAATGATATAATACAGTTTTATTGAGATGATAGCTGTGTACAGACAAATATGTGCTTAAAATGTGCCCTGACATCTAAAACTTTAACATCAGCGCATTTACACCTATTTTGGTACCTACCTGACTTTGCCTTAAAATATGACACATAACATTTTATGTGATCATAATATTTAAAGAGAGGTATTTATTGGGAAGGAAAATGCTCATTTCCCAGTTGGGGGCTTATTTTGTTATATAAGATGTTGCACTTTCCAGCTCTAAATTCAGTTTCTTTACTATCTCTATTTCAGGGCAATGCCTGTACATACTTGGGTCAACTCCTAAAAGTGAAAGAACAGCAGTGAGTAATGCAGTAATTAGTCATATTTTCAGGGCTATTACCAATATAATTAAAGAGAGAATGTTATCATATATATTCGGGCTTATGCTCTTTCTCTCCCATAGTGTCCTTCCAAGGAACGTTGTCTGGCATTGCCGTGCCTTCACATAATGTTTCTGTTTGTGGTTCCCCATAAACAAAATGCTGGAACTAGCTAACCTCTGCCATCAGAGTGTGACCTTCTGGGTAGGTCTTCGTACAATGGCAGTTTTAAGAAAGGTCTTGAAAAGTGCTTGCCTATGCCACCTAATAAACCAAGATATGCTGTTTATTCAATGCCAACCCATAATATCTTACAATGAGACAATCTCAGAAAAATCTCAGAGATAAACGTGGCTCAAACTTTTATTAACAAAGCTTTTTTTAATTAACAAACTTTTATTAATTAAACACCTCCACACAGACCCAGCAGTTATTCATAAAACCACTCAAAGTCAGTAAATGGACACAGGTATCAATAACATGGGCAGAGGGGCTCGAAGGCTGCCTCCAGAAATCACAACTTGGAAGTCAACAAAACAATAAAGGTGAGTGAAACAGCCACCAAGAGGGGATTACCTGTCCTGGTTGAAGGAAGAAAACCACCAATACATAACACATAACCAATACGTAACACGTCCACCAACTTGTCCACCACCCATACTGCATGCACTGCAAAAATCAGGCTTTAGATCCCGTGACCTGCCACCCCCTCCTCCACGTCCATCTCCAAGTTTGTAGCTGAGGCTACTTCCTGCATATTGGCCTTCTGTTTCTGGGTCAGAGGGAGATTTTCATCTGGACTGCACAGGTGTAGCCAGTGCTGTCAAAAGCACAGGTTACAGTTTGATTAAAATATATACAACAAAGATTGTCTGGTCTTTCCTGTTCGTACTCCTTTTAGATAAATAAAGATGGAAACAAGTGATTAGAATTGATCTAGCAGAGCTCAGTGCTTTAGACTTTTATTAACCCTGCTCTTGGGAAGCCTTATCTATTCCCAACCATAAATCACTTTACTTAGCGGCCGCTAGAATTATATCTGGGTCATTTATTTTGAAAAATGTCGCGGGTTCACCATATCTATTTTCATTTGTCACAGCTGTCAGGTGTTTAAGTTAAATGATTGTATGTTTGGATTGGTCCTTGTCTTAGTCTTGTTGGTATTTAAGTTGCAAAGATTCATGCCCTTGTGTCAGTCTACCCTCACACTACCCCTCACTCTACCCATCTGTAAGTGTTAGATGTTCTTTGTGTGTTTGGCCCTCATGTCTTCTTTGTGTCCTTTTGAATTTGCATTGTACATAAAGCCCAACCAATGGAAACGTGCATCTGCGCCTCGCTATCCCAGCCACATGTGACACTTATCCAAATCATGATCAGAACACTTTATTGATTCCGGAGGACATTGCTTTTGTAATCTAATTATTAAGCCCTTGGTGTTCTGAATTAGGTGGCAATGGCAACGTGAAGCTTTCAAGTGACTTTTTCCTTTAAACTGTACCAGAAGGGAAAGGCTGTAGCACGATTTCACACTAATTTGTCAAAAAATATCCCTTCTTGTGATTTCATTTAATTTATTAGTCACATAAACTTATTGTTCAGTGGTGTTACATGGAAAGTTGCATTACATCATGGGCTTGTTCAGACATACTGACTTCTCACACACATTACCTCATTCACATTAAACTTAGGGCCAACATGGTAGCACAGTGGGTGGTGCTGTCCCTCCATGGCAAGAAGGTTCCTTAATTCCTTGATCATGGAATTCCAGTCCCAAATTTCATACTGCTCCTCGAACTCCAAACCAGCAACCCAGCCCACATCTTAGCATAGACATTGATTAGATCAGGATCAGATCAGGATCACCACCATCTTGTGTAGAGGCAGTGGCTCAACTCTCTCCTCTGACTTTTTTTTATTGTTTTTATCTTAATTTGTCAGTTATGTTTGCCATCAGCAGCTTGGTAATCAGAAAAACACTGATATAAGCATTCCCAGCAGCTTTCTATCAGGGATCAATTCACAGATTATGCTTTTAATAAGGTGTTGGTGCAGGGAAAGGAGGCATAAATAGGGAAAGTGAGCAGACATTCACACAAGGCTAAAAGCCAACACTTACAGATCAGCCCTGCTAAGTCTTTTTCTAGCCAACTCCAAGTCACTCGCAAATAAAATGAGTTTACAGTGCACTACACTGTATTTTTATTTAGATTCATCCCACGACCCCATAGTCTTAGGTCACCTCTGGCTTGTTGCTCATGACCCTCATAATTCCTGGGCAGAAAAGAAACTTAAGGCCTGGAACCCCAAATGTTTGTCAGCGCATGAACCTGCCTGTTCTTGCTGTCAAAGTAGAAAGCACCTTGTTAATGCACCAGCTCAAATAACACCTGAGTTTTAAGGACATGAACAATTACACAGAAGAAGCACAAGACAGGAGGTCTTCATCCCTGTATAGATTACCATGCTCTAAACAAGGTCAACTTCTACTCCACCTTGGAGAAAACAAGAAATTTTTTTGTGATTCTAACCCTCCCACTTTGTTATAACAATCTCTCCTTGTGCCTCATTCATATAAACTGCTTTGTTTAGATCTCACATTTGAGTCCATCTATGCGAAAGTTACCCTATTCAAATCTGCACCAGAATGTACTTCTTTTGAAACATTTTCCAATTGATCATTGAAGATTTTTTGACTCTTCATCATCACTAGGATTTGGTGTCTTGGTGAAAAGAATCCTTATATCCATACACAGTGGGTTCCCATGAGCAGGATTAAGAGAGCCTGGCCGAGATTTAGATCAGTTGTGTACCTTCCTGTTTGTCCATCCTTACCTGTTTTAGGCTCCCTTGGGCAGTCCCCAAGCACCCCAGTGCCCAGCCAGGCACCATCAGGAAGGAGGAGATACCCAGCAGATGGCCCAGGGCATGCGCCCAACTTGGATACTCGTACCAGAGGTTGTACCTCAGTGACTCATAATATACTAGATAATATATGAATGTAACCTGGAGTGGGAAAAAGGAGAAGAATCGTTATGAGACAAATCAATAAGAAATAGCATGAAACCCATTGCTGAATTAGTTACAGTATTACATATTAATTACATAATACTTAATATGCAATAATTTATGTGTAATATCTGCCAACATGTAATAATAATCACGTGTTGGCAGATAACAGTTCTAGTCCTGTGAAAACTAGTTTGCCAGATGTGTAACACCTTTTAATTTATAAATCACAAAAGTGGGCCAACAACGTTCCTCACTGTACATACACTCTTTTCTAGTACTGTTTAATAAAGCACTGGTTGTTTTAAATGTCTTAAAGTGATTATGGGCATTTTCAAGCATTATACTATTATAACCAGCATTATACTTATTATAACCAATACGTAATATAATCTCTTCATTTATTTTAATTGATTTTCTTCATAGTGAGGAATGACTAAGGGAATCTGGCCTCTATGTCTCCTCATATTTAAATCCCACTGAAACAGGGAGATATACATGTTTATGAATGACAGGACAATCAAATGCACAGTAAATATAAATGGGTTTTGCTTTAGTAAAGCTTGCAATAACGATAATAATAATAATAAATAATAATAATATGATGATGACGATGATGTAGTCTCTTATGTAGTGATGTAGTGTATAATTCAAACACTTCATGTTTGAATAACAGATGATGCAGTATGCAATATAGATGATTCTCTTCTAAGTAACAAATTATGACTATTTCTTGCACAGACGTCATGATGGGGTATCACTGATCTTCAGAATAAAACCAGATTTAAATTTATGTGCGACATCATGAAAAAGCACTAGAAAGTAACAAAATCACAATAAAAAGTTACTGGCAACATAGAGATGTTGTTCTGGCACATCATTTTTTAAGCGAATTGCAGTACAGAGCTTCTGTAAACAAACAAAGAAAACAAAAAGACAAGCTTGAGGCTTACCAGGGAGACGAGAGGTGTGAGGTACTTCCAGCACAGCTTAAAGATCACGTTAGGGGGTGACCCTGTCATGTCTTCAATGACTTCACACAGTCGGTCAGCCCCTATTGAGAAGAGACGGGATGAAAAAGTATAAGGAACTGAGTCTCTAATGTGACTTAATAGTTAAATAGTTACTACAAAACCTATGTACTGCAAAAAGTTATAATTTGGCAAAATTGTTCAAATTATTTAGACAATTTTATATAATGAAATGATCATTTTCTATTGGAACTTGCTTGTTGCAAGCTCTGTAGTAAGCAAATTAAGCAAAATGATTTGCCTTATGTCTTAAAACATTAAAAGTAATCAAATACAATTAATGTTTTTCCTTAAAATGTATTATAATAAAAAATAAAATGTCTAGAAATATGTTGAACATTCTTATAATGTTCTTAGAGTAATCTAACATTGAGAAATCCAAGCTGGTTATCCTAACCAGGGATGTGAGGGATGCTGGCGTCTTGCGGTTAGAGAAGGCAGAAAAACACCCTGGACAGGTTACCAGTCCATCACACACACACACACACACACACACACACACACACACACACACACACACACACCTAGGGCATATTTAGCATCTTCAGACTGTGGGAGGAAAATTAAAGTACCTGATGGAAACCAGTCACCAGTCCATCAGATGACACACATACTCACACCTGGGGGCAATTTAGCATCTCCAATTTCCCTGGCATGCACGTCTTTGGACTATGAGAGGAAACTGAAGCTTTGGGTGGAAACCTAATGGACACAGGCAGAACATGCAAACTTCATGGCCATCCCATCCAGGAATCAAAACCAGGTCCTTCATGCCAGGCCTCCTAATTTTAGATATATTAACTAAATCTGATTCACATGTCTGGTGTGTAACTCACTGAAAATCCAACCAATGGCCAGAGACTCAAATACAGAGAGGAAAAGGAGGATGCCACCGCTACAGGTGTAGTAGTCAAGGAGCTGAAACCAGTACATTCCTGCCTGCAAAACATAACGGACAAATTGACAGTTTAGCTCAAAAAGAAAATAACTGGGTTCCAAACACCTAAAATCAATTTCATATAATTAAAGACCTCCCCTTCACTGTCTTTCTTTGTCTGACCTCTGTGACCATGATGATCTGGCTGAAGAAGCAGAAGATGCAGAAGAAAAGAAGGAAGAGTTCTCTGCGTCCAGGCCTGCGCAAAACTCGGGGGAACAGGTCCATTACTGATGTAATGAATCCTTCCACAGCAATAAACTAGCAACAAGCACAGCACAAGTACCGGGTTGTGGGTGTGGGAATCTGCACTGGATTATGAGAGTAAATCCAACTGTATGTGTCTGTTCACCTGTGTGTCCACGCACAGCAGCATGAGCATGATGAAGAAGCACACGGCCCACAGCTGAGGCAGAGGGATCAGAGCCACCGCCTGTGGATATACTATGAAGGCTAGTCCAGGTCCTGGGAGAGATAAAATGTGCTTCTTAGCATTATTAGTAATACTTAGCCTCTTTCTTTAAAATAAATGATTGGAAAGCACAAGTTGTCCTTTACACTGTGTCACAATTTCATGGTGAATGCACCACAAGAAATGGTCCAAAATGTCTTAATAAAAAAACTTTCCCTTACATGATGTGTTCTGGGTTTTTTGTGTATGACCATTTTGGATATATGAGGTTTTGTTCTGACAACAATGATATGCTGCTGTACCTGATTCTGCCACCTCCTGTATGGGTTTGCCAAGTTCTTGAGCCATGAAGCCCAAAACTGAGAACACAGCAAAGCCTGCCACAATACTGGTACCACTGTTCAGCAGACACAGCATGAAGCAATCCCTAAAGACACACACACACACACACACACACACTTATACACACACCTCTTACCATGACATCTTTTTTTCTTTTCCCTCTCTTTACAATAGCACATCCATACTGCACTTTCTCACTATTTATCATCCGAGCCTAATAGATGTCTAGTAAAAGCAGTAAAACCAAATAACTATGCCAGATACCTGACCATCGGATGACAGAATCATAATCCCTCAAAGTGCTCACTGTTGTTTGTTTGGCACTCACTTAAAATATTCCTAGTATTTAGAATTATTAACGAATATCCATTTTAGGAATTACCTGTAGCAGTTGTTGTTGTATGTATTGTAGCTGCCCAGCACAGTCAGTGCACCCACACATGTACTGTAGGAGAAGAAGACCTGAGTTCCCGCCTCGATCCACACCTATACAAACACCATAGCAGTAGATTTTCAAGAAGTATGTGAGTTCTCTGAATGCACCAGCCTGTTATATGTCTCTACCACTCTCTAATCTCTTAGATGCCTCCGTTGAAGTACAGATATAACAAGGTATCCAAAGCAGTTCCTCTGTTGGAAAGTCATCACAGGCACAAGAGTGGAATTCACACTGACCAAAACACAGCTGTTGTTAGTGTTAACCAACATTTATTCTTCTTTAATATTGTAATCAGGGATCAGGACGAGGTATAGATAAGAGTCTAACCCAAGAAGATGTTGACGCTTAGAAGTGTAGAATATATGTTGTATGAGTATGGACATAAGAGATGCATTTGTAAGGTCAGCTGAAGTAGAAAGTTGTCTCTGAAAGTAATCAAAGACACCAGTTTTTGCAGTCCAACATCACATTGCACTCATTTATTGCTAATACTATATTGAAAAGCAATCTTTTTCAGACTGTGATGTAATAATAGTTGGAGAGGCATCTTATCAACTTTCACAGTCATACATATACTGAATATGAAACAACATTGTGTTAAATTTGATAAATGCAAAACAGAAGCATTTTCACTAGAGGTTTGGCCCATTATGTACATACAGGCCCTCACTGCATGTATATAATGAGGAGCACACACTGGTTGGACTTTTGGAGTTGTGTCTACCCTCACTAAACCCTCAGCCGCTGTCTGTCACGTGCGAGGCATCTCGGACGCACCTCGTGTGTGTGTGTTTATAACCCGGCCGGTTCAGTCACTCAGTGCTGGGTCACCCTCATGGTTGGGGTTTTATAGTTTTGTGTGTTTCTTGGAAAAGAAAAAAAACTTCTCGCTCCTGATTCTTTGCACAGCGGAGAATTCTGGAGAGCTGCACCAGTCTTCAGAGGTAGTGGAGCACTCGTTCTGTGGACTGGAAAACAGGACTGGTAACAAGAATCCATCGCTCCTGTGGCCGTGGAGTTTAGTAACAGCTGTTAATTCTACTCTCCCGCAGTGACCTCTCCAGTGGCAGGGGAGTCTGCGTGTGGGGGGGCTGTGCGACATGGACTTGTGTTCTATGGACCTGCACTTGGAGAAGCTGAGTGACTGTTGGTCTCCTCCGTGTGTGTCTTTATCTTTCTGTGCCCACTGGAGTGAGTGTGCGGGAGCCCTCTGAATCCTTCGAACTCAGTGACGAGAGGATCTGGTCCCCACCGTCCGTGAACTTAAACGTACTTTTGTTTTGAATTAGTCTCCGGGAGCTTGGAGAAGATCCTCAGTATCAGTAACGTGAATGTGAATGCCCGAGAGGCGTATTCCGAAGTCTTGTGATTAAAAAAACTATCTATACATCTCTTTGTGCGGCTTGTGCGTCCTTTCCCCGCAGTACAACCATGACACTGACAACATTCTTGTTGGCAAAGAGAAAATCATTTTGTGTGTTCATAATTTTTTTTTTGCATTAAGCAGTATTTTTATCTGCAGTTCTCCAGCTCAAGATCTGGCTTCACATAGTGAAAGCGTAGAGCTTTTGCATAAAATACCGCAGGGACTTTTTGCCCTGTAATGTTCTCTAGTACTTTTGCATATCTCATTAAACCCCACCTGAGCTGAGTCCAACCAATCTCTCGATGAAATAGAGATTGTGGGGAAATTCCTTTAGGTTATATAGAGGCATGTAAGTATATGTGAGGAACGTGTTCTGATGTAAGATTATCAGAAATTAAGCAATGAGGAATGAAGGATGTAGAAAACGCTCATCTGAATTTATCATAAAAATCCAATTAAGTGTAGATCTTTTGACTTTCCCAAGCAGTTTGCTTGGCAAGCCAATACAAATATATTCAGTTTCAGCTTTACCTTCATGTCTTTCCAGCATCGTAACTTAATCTCAACAGCTTCTGACCAGTACTGTGATACTACTTCTGCAGAGTCCTGTACTCTATACTCTTTTGTAGGCCACAGAGGTGTTTGTATGTGAACTCCATGTGTGGGTGCAGAGATGTAGCACCTGTGGATCCAACAGTCGCTCAAGGTCAGGATAGACATAGAACACGATTCCCTGTAGAGCTCCTGGCAGAGTCAGCCCTCGAATCAGCAGCACAAGTAACATCACGTAGGGGAACAAGGCCGTGAAATAAACCACCTGAGAAATGTAGAAAGGATACATGTGATTTAAGATTGAAAAGCCATAGAGCAACACAACTGGAACATTTGAAATGGAGAAGGTTGACAAGGCCATGATCACACATTCTCTCTCTCCTTCTGTGTCTCTGTCTCACACACACAATCACACACACTTCCAGCTATATGTACCTTGCCGGACGATCTGACTCCTTTCCAGATGCAAAAATAGCAAATGATCCACACTGCGATCAGACACAAAAGAATTTCCCAGTGGACCTTGCCCACGTCATCTATGCCAGTAGAGATAGAGAGCACTCTGCGCCTGTACAGTGAGAGAACAATAATAGAACGATTGATGAACAGTTTAGACCTAATTCTGAAGTCCTTGAGTAGCACAACTTTCTGAAGGTTCACGCTATCATCAGGAGATAATGAGTTTTATCTCAGTGCCATATCCTGGCATGGTCAGGAGTCCAAGATAACAAAATTGTCCGTGTTATCTCTGGGTAGGAATTATTGACATTTCTCACTGTCTCTATTACCAAGCAAAAATACTAGCTAACAAAGGTTTCTGTTGGGACATCTTGGACAGTAAGCATTCTCCTTTGTCTTATGTGAGCAGCAGCTGAATTAAAGTGAGCACCCTCACCCGCCCAGCTTTGTAGCATCAAGTGACATGGGCCGATCGAGATGGCAAGTTAAATTAAAATGTACTAAATCGGGTAGAAAACTGAGCTGAATAGTTTCCAGACATGCTCCACGCTGAATACTAAATAAATACCTTTCCATGAATATATAGATACATACATGTCTGCTCAACTTACTCCCAGAATTCAGTGGCAGCTGATGTTGAGTTGGTCTGTTCTGATCTGTTGAGTGTTGGGTGTTTTCCAATAACATTACAGTCATCTAAAGAGAAGATAAATCACACATGTACAAACGTTTGCTTGACTTGTCTCATTATTATAAGAACAGCTTGAGTTTCCTGTCTGGTGAAACTTCTCAGTGAATCAATAAGGACTTTTGTCATTTCAACTTATATTATGGATACATATAATTGCTGATTAAAAAAATCAACTTTTATCATTTTCAACTGCCTTACATAGTTTGAAAACAACAGCTGACGTTGTGTGAAAATGAATGGGCTAATAGAAAACTTTAAAATTGCATGGAAAAATACTCACATTCATTATATTTACCAGGTACTATTTTGGATATATGAGGTTTTGTTCACACAGCAATGAGGTAGCTAAAATATTCTTCATATAAAATGACAATTCGTGATTAAGCAAAAGCAGAATAATGCCTTCTCATCAACGCGGGTCATACAATTATTTTTTGCTAGTTAATTAATCACTCGTTTTAACTCAAGGTGTCTGTTAGTCACGATCAATAGTCAGTGTTTAGAACATCACTGGAGAAGAGTATTGTATTTCAAGCCCCAGGCATCCTGTCCCCATAAAAATAAAGAATGTCTGATGTAAATGGCATGCTAAAACCATCACAGCTCTCGGAATATTACATCTCAGGCAGAATTTAATAGGCTTAACCATGCACTTTATACGATAACTATTATACTTATTTTGCCAAGTAGAGTAAGGCCTGAATGGACTTTGCCAATGTTTCATGCCTGTGTTCCAGGTGTTGTTGCAACTCGCCCAGGGCAGCTGAGGGCTGAAAGAGGAGACAAGGTAGAAGAGCGCCCAGGCCAAGATCATCATGTGAATCCTGCCGTACACTTGAAGTGTCAGACCTGCATAGCCCACACCTGAATTACACAAACGTCAAATATAACATTATTAAGGGTAAGTAAGTGCTGTTGTTTTTTTATTTATCTCATACCTTGAAACTTTATTTCATACTCTATTTGTATTAAAGATGAATGACTTTGATTTATGGTGAGGCCACTAATGACAAAGCTTTTTTACACACTTGTGTGTCCACCAACTGCTCATCTTTAAAGAGGACTGATCTAAAGGAGAAGGAGAAGCTACAGAGTATGAAGCAGCTGCTCTGTTATTTCTTCAGCTCATGTCCCTGCTTCACACTGCATTGTAATAGTCCCACTGCCAGGCTCAGTCACTGAGTCTTGCCTCAGATCATCCTGTGTGCCTTCCTTAGTGGTCTGAGGTTGTTTGCTTTTGAGGTACGTGTTAGGCAGATATTAAGAGATTATATTAATAAAGGGAATCCTACACATACATTTGCCTTCTACTTATCATTTCCTAGTGAAAGTTCCATTGGGGCTATTGCAGATGGCCTTGACAGCCAGAGCCCAAAAAATAAAATGCTGCATGCATTTTGCGTAATCTGACTGGACTCCAGTACAATGCATATAATTATTTTTTTTATTCTGTAAGACATCATACAGAACCTGCATGGTAGAGCTACAGGGCTGTAACCATGAAGTCTAATACACTAAGTTCACTAGGTTTATATACCTCGTACTAACACATATTGCCCATATTTTCAGGCATAGCTGTCATCCAGATTGTACTGTCCAGAGTCCAACAATTTGTTGCTGATCAATTAATCAGTCATCCTTTACCCCATAAATCAGCAAAAAGGGTTGCATTGTAAATTA
Organism: Hydrocynus forskahlii; assembly: GCA_037974365.1. NCBI lineage: Eukaryota > Metazoa > Chordata > Actinopteri > Characiformes > Alestidae > Hydrocynus > Hydrocynus forskahlii. The sequence goes on along the minus strand of JBBPCX010068097.1, from coordinate 167 downwards.
ATATTGAAAACATCACCTATTGCTCTGATGACAGCTTTGCCACATAAATGGCATTTTTCAATCAGATTCATGAGGAATCGACATGGAATAGTGTTTAATTAACAGGTGTTTCTTCGTCAAGAGTTCATTAGTGGAATTTCTCTCCTTCTTAATGTGTTTGGATCATC
>JBBPCX010068096.1:0-12559 GCA_037974365.1 Hydrocynus forskahlii | reverse complement strand
GGGGGGTCTTCACCAGTGGTGTGGATGCTATCTTTCAGATTTTTATTTTATGACACTCACTATGACAAGTATTACTTTTCCTCTTTAAGCTGTAGTATTTCAAACTATTCCCTGTTTCATTTTAAATAAATAAACAAATAATGAACAATTCTAGACCAGTGGTAGTACCTTGATGAGAAGGATTGCATGGCTGCGACTGGACCGCTGGTTGAGTTTAGTAGAAGCTGTTGTGCGGTTCAGACTGGCTGGGACAAAATGAGTGTGAAAATCAGAGAAGGTGGAGAGGGGAGTATATGTCAAGCCTGAGACAATGATGTTTCTATCTTTGTCTTCCCGGATAGGCAGATCCTGTGAGCTTGGAGACAACAGATCCAAAACCTGCAGTATCAGAAGAGACAAGAATTGTGCACATTTCTTATTTAGGAAATTACAAGGCTTCAAAATTCAGTTAGCTCATCAGCACAATACACTACTTTTCCTGACCAAAGCAGGTAGGCCGAAACACTTAAGTAAACTTGTACTTAAAGGTCCCATGACATGAAAATTTCACTTTATGAATTTTTTTTAACATTAATACGATTTCCCCTAGCCTGCCTACAGTCCTGCAGTGGCTAGTAACGGCAATAGGTGTAAAGATTGCCTTGATCATCCTGCTCCGCCGTTGAGAGAACGACAGCTTAGATGGCCCGATCTGGAATTTTCGCCTTATGTTGTCATAAGGGGAAAAGTCAACCCCCCTTTCTCATGCTTTGCCCGCCCAGAGAATATAAAAACAAAAGCATTAAAAACAGCATGTCATGGGACCTTTAAAAATTCATACAGAATTTGAGATTGCTGCAGCTGACTGAGTACATTTTATAATGATTTTATACGGGATGGCCAAAAGTGAAAAACAAAGCCATTTCACACGCAAGTGAATTTACCAGGCATGGTCGCTCAAGGTTTGTCCTCTGTGCTGGTGCAGCACTTACATGTCAGGGGATCACCTTGTTATGCAATTATCTGACTCGACAGCTGCTAAAGGAAAATGAACTAAAACCAACTAATTTCCTGTTGTTCTGCATTTTTCCCCTTTATTGTCAGAGTTTAAAATGCCCCTGTGTGCAGCTTTCAGTGTGTTAAATCAGACAGAACTTGCGTGAAAAAGCTTCAAAATACCAAAACAATTGCAGATAAATTTCAGTACAGGCATTGAGAAATTAAAGGTCATGTAGTGGCCATTAAGAATTACTAATAGCATACCTTTTCATTGTAGATTTCCAGATATGACATGCCGACATCGAACTCCCATTCATCTTGGTCTTTCCTTTGTGTGCGCACCAGTTGGAACACCTCACGAACAGCCCTGGGAATCACCCCTGGATGCTCCTCATTGCCCAGCATGGTGTGGGTCTTTCCTATGATGAAAACAGGAAAACTTGGAGGACAATGCAGGTTCACTTTTCTACCAATTAAGGGAGGTATTGTGTGCTCATCTGCATAAGAATCACACATATGAACAATTCCAATCTGGCTCCCTTCCTCATCACAGCAGCAAAACACCCCTAGTAAAGACAAGTAAACAATCTTTTACTCCGTGTTTACAAAGGATTTGTTGATCTTAGTGTGGCATTTGACACCACAGACCGTTCTATTCTATTAGCCAGACTAGAAAACCTGGTTGGGGTCACCACCACTCTTGTTCTGCAAAACTGAATCATTAGTGCACACCAAATTAAAACAGTGAGTCTCACAAGGCTTGGTCTTAAGATTATGTGGAGGTTAACTTTATATCTCTGCCATCCAAGCCCTGAATGGCCTCGGACACGAATACCTCCACAAACTTTTCTTGCTGTACACCACCATGCACACTTAGATCCAAAGCTGATATCGACCAGTTCTCAGAATTATGAGAACTACAGCTGGGAGAAGAACCCTTTCTTATAAAGCACCCCCTCTTATAAAGTTTCTTTTAAATGCTGGTATTTAACACTCATTTTTTCTTCATTTAATTATCCTGACACTAGTTTTGATTTTTGTAGTTTAAATAATCAGTAGTCCTAGCAACTAGCTTCAGACACCTAGCACACTGAAGATGGCAATCACATCTAGGAAAACAATTTAGGTCAGTTTGTTAGTTTATAGGATATCAATAGTGCACTCAACAGTAGTTTCGTTGTTGGAGTATTACACACAGACAAGTAACATTATTATGAACAGTAAGACTTGATGTCTATTTTAGCAGCTCTACTTAACATTGGTGCAGTATGTAGTTTATAGTCACATACTGTCATCCTTTTTCCTCAGTATCATTAGTCAACCTTTTATATTCATCAATGATCCGCCACCCATGTAATACCTGCTCTTTGGAGGCCCTGAGCATTTGGAACAGGATAAAGGGCGCTAAAGAATGATGCAGAAAAACAGTAACTAAACTACATAATGCACATATATGATACACAGAGCTGAAGGACAATGAGTAGAAACACAAGGCAGTTGTACCAGTTGTAGTGTAATGGCTCATTGTCAAACAATTTTCCATTGAAAACACTTGTATTGTAACCATTTCCAAATATCACAAATAAGCTTGAACCAGTCATAGTCAATCATAGAAAATATGCATTGAGAACATTATGTGACCAATAGAAATCTAAAGTGTCTGTGCTAACAATGTTTGAGATGCTTGGACTGTATCTTTAGCACTAAAATAGACAAAAGTTGAGAGCATTTAGAATGGGCATTTATATTTCATATATCATGGGTCAAAAAGTGTGTAAATTTAGTATCCTGGCTAAGCAAGTGACATGTTGTAGTAGTAGTTACGGCATTTGGCAGATGCTCTTTTCCAGAGCGATGTACATCAGTGCTTTAGTCCACATCTGTTCTTCATACATGCAAAGCTAGACTCAAATCAACATCTGCTATTAACCAAGTTACTGTCAACTATGATGCACACATTACCAAACCCTGTCAACCCTGTAGCAGAAGGCAGTAGTAGTTTACAAATTGGTTTTTAAACTATAAATAGCTGTGTATGGATTAGTGCGTTTCTTATGCATTTTTGGTTTTCTATCAGAGCAAATGATTGGCTCAGAAGGAGGATTAGTGTCTGTGCTGCATCACCTGCAAAACTCTCCAGAAAGCACAAATGTATGCTTTCTCCATCATAGCGTTCAAAATTTTACTTAAGCCATTTTCCACTACTAGGAAATTAAAACATGTTATAGTCACACCACGCTCACATGTTGCGTCTTTACTTTTCCCGCATAGTGTTTAACATTAACCTACATAAAACATATGGTTTCATCCACCTTAATATAAACAAATTATCAAGCTGCTTTTGAGTGACAGTGAAGCAAAGGTGACAGAGAAAGTCATTTTACCAAACTCTTTCCCTCCCAAATGGTCCAAAATGTCCTACCAATCCCAGATGGATTTATGAGCACATGCCAGAAAAAAAAACGTTCAGAATTTTTGCAAATTTCTCATACCAGCTCCCGTTGGTCCGTAGGCAAAGACACTGGAATTCTGTCCATTAAGAATGTGGGGCATAATGGGCTTCACTGAAGATAAAAACACTTCTTGTTGTGTTGTTTGCTCTCCATGGAAGACATCAAATCTAAACAAGAAAATCACTTATTAAAAAGGGGGAAAATAGTCCTAACCAGTCAGTCAAAACAGTTGTTTAACACAACTTGTGCCAGAGAGAAACTGACTGTTTTCTCTATAACTGCTCCGAGCAGGCACAGAAACAGCCTGTGGAGCTGTTGCAGTGAGAAGTTTTCTATCAGCACCAGCTACCAAATCATGATCTACTGCACAGAAACCATGACCTGTTACGATGCTTTTTAAAACATGCAAGACTGCAACATGTAAGGGCCAGACTATGTACAGTGAGGAAGGAGGACAAAGAGTGGGAATAACATGCACCACTAACTGATATTGCAAGGTCTCTGTTGCATTTCTCCAGTTGATGATCTCCAGAGTTTGGGGTCCTAAACCTCTGACGCAAGGACCTTCTGCTTTCTCGTCTTGCCTTTCCATGTAGGGACGGAGCCTCACCGCCACACGAACCTTGGTAGTCCGTTTAGATCCAGCAGCATCATTCACAGCAACACGTTGTGCCATTTCTGAGAAGGAATTGGGGGATGGGGGTGTTTTTACTACATACATGAAGGTTCAAAAGCAGTATTTCTCTTGCAGCAAAGCATCAAGGAAACGCCTGAATGGCTTTATGGTACAGAAGCAGCAAACAAAAGTGATTGGATTTTGTGGAAAGTCACTGGATAGTCAGCTCTTAACTAATAACTGATAGCTAAACGGTTATGTTAGCTGATTTGCATTCGCAAGCATACTTTTACTTATACAGTTCTGTGCTATTGATTGTTTACGTCCTTTAAGTGTGGCAAACAAGCCCGGCCTGCTGGTCTTGTTTCACGGACCAAAATAACGACCGTTTGAAGCAGTAGCTCAGGCATTTCAAATTATTTCAGATGAGGCGACTAAAGTCAAACCTACCGCTGCTGCGTGTCGGTCTCTCCTCCTGCAAGCCGTCAGAAAGGACAGGTTAATGCTGTTATTTTTGTAACTACTTTCAGCAGGAAAACTGCTAAACTGCTATGGCGCGCATCCTTCGAACGTTGTCTATTTTCAAATGAGGGACAACCCGCCCTCCTCCGAGGAACAAACCAATCAGCTGCAGGTTCCAAATTTTGTCGTGTGTTTTTAAGACAGACCGATCAGTCTGACTGCAGACCGCCGCCACCTGCTGGTTGCATTCCAAACCTTTAAATCACTACTTATTTCGCTGGCGCTTTTGACCAGCTTAAAAATCAGATCATAATCTTAAAAAGAGGTTTTGTGCTATAAAAAAGTTTTTTTGCTTAATTTTATTTGTATTTTTTGTAATGTCCGGCAGTAAATGTGCAATTTAAGCGTGATAACAACAACAAGTAGAACAACAATAACAAGGTTCTATTCTTAATTTGAAATTCAGTAGTTTTATCCCTTAATCAGCCTGCATTGTGCACTCTTCCCCTTTATTTACAGGAAATTAAGGTCAAAATTAAGGTCATTTTAAGGGGTAAAATTAAGGTGTTTGGTTTTGTAGCGACTACTACTTCTACTACTACTACCAATAATAATAACAATACTACTACAACAACTACTACTACTAAAAGTAACAATACTACTACTACTACAACAACAACAACAACAACAACAACTACTACTACTACTACTTCTAATAATAATAATAATTATATAATAATAATAATAATAATAATAATAAGAAGAAGAAGAAGAAGAAGAAGAAGTAGTAGATTCTTTTGCAATTTTAAAGATTAATTTTGAAGATATAACTAAAGCATCCATCAAATGTTTTTGTGAAGAATTGAGAAGAGTTGTAAAACCCTCCAGTGCTACTAACATCACATTTATTAGGGCCACACACAAACTCAGTTGACTGTCACTGTTAACTGATGTGATTAGTTTTGCGTTGAGGACCATTTCATTGTGTTCTATGTGTTAACAGTGATTATGTTGTAATAAAAGTGTGCTAACCACACCACTCAGGAAAAGGGAAAACATTTAAAGATATAATGATATAAAGTAGCCAACAAAAGTTTTTGTGAAGAATTAATAGGCAGGATGTATAACCTTACTTTTACAAACATGCATATGACATGCATTTTTCTGCAAATACAGAGGAGAGGGACAGAGGGACTAAATTGATGTCATATTTTGCTGTTGTTTTTCTGAATTTGTTTCATGGCTACACAGACCCACATGCAGCAAGCTGTGATGTACTGTGTGTTGCATTTGTTGCATGGGCACAGATGGGGGGGTGTCCCCCTCAGACCCCGATCAGCTGAGAGAGGTTGCGGATATCAGATCTCGGAGGGATCCAAGGCGTCATGATTCATCCGCAAAAGAGGGAATCTCAAACATAACAGAAAGGACTGTACATAGTGTACAAAGAACTAAAGTGGATATTTGTGTGTGTGGGTGTGTGCTGGCATGAATGATGTACACCAATACGTTTTGTATAATAATGTGACGATTTCGATTTTGTTCATCAATAGAAGGGAATGGAGATGGCAGGAGAGATGTAGGAGCTGCCTCAATGGTGCCCGCCCCAGGCCCCCCCCCAAAACCCCACCACGCCCACCTACCTGGAGATGCTCTGACCCAGTCATCTACCCAATTTGACTGGATTAAATATTTTGTAACGTGTTGTTAGAAATCCATCCAAGACGATTTAACAATTACAATGCATTTTTTAATGCAAGGGCGTTAATGTGTATTAATGTAGGACTAGGCCTGTCTGTTATACTATCTAGGTCATGTTTTCTACCCCTGCCATAGATCGTAGGGTAGAAAACATGACCCACATTTCTAAAGCCTGTATTCATGACGGGCTAGTAGTGGAAGCAGACAGCCTAGCTGTCAGGCCTGAATTAGTTAGACTGTGTTCTGAATGTGTCCTTCCAGTGCTACTAACATCACATTTATCAGGGCCACACACAAATTCAGTTGACAGTCACTGTTAACTGATGTGATTTTTTTGCACTGAGGAACCTTTCACAATTATTTGACTGTGTTGAAGCAAATCTTGCATCTATTAGGCCAACTAACCAATGTTTTCTATGTGTTAACAGTGATATTTATGTTTTAATAAAGGCATGCTAACAGTGGGCCCAGAAACTACCACACCACTCAGGAAAAAGGAAAGGTCCTTTTAACATTTTATTTGTCTCTTTCATGTTGCCTTCACACACACACACAGCTCCAAAAGAAAGAAAATAAACACTTTTTATACATGGCACACAATAGCATTGTGTTGTTTCATGAACAAGGTGGCAGTGACTGCTGTCAAGCTATACGCATGTAAATAAGTAGTGAAGATTTATAGTAATGCACTGTAAACATCCCATGTGTTTGTGTCCTCCAGTCATAATAAAGAATTTTGTAATGAACCTTTTGATTTTCAGTTTTGAGAGTAACATGTTCAGCTGATCTAAAACTGTTCAAATAATCTTTGAAAAGGCTATGGTTATTTTGGGATAATTTATGCATTTATTGCACCAAAATATAAGTGACAATTATAAATATACCCATATATCAAGACCTATGTCTGTATTTATAGTGCAGTAATATAAAGTTTTCACTAAAATAAAGAGATCCTGTCCAATTTGAATCACGGTATAAATGAAAGTTTTGACTATTAAAAGGACCTCTGTGTGTACTATTAATATTGTATTAGGAATAAATTAAGGTTTATATCTTTATTAAAACTAGGTGAGGGCCTCTTATCTCCCTGTTGTTGGCTCTCCTGAGTCTCAAGGTCAAGGGGTCTGCATAAATCAGTCTGCCCTATCAGATGTACTGTGAGGTCATGGTCATGCTTAAAAATGGAGAGACAAACAAATGGAAAAGCACAAAGCAGGGAAACAAACAAATAGTGGTGGATGGTAAAGATGAGATGAAAGTCCTAAAAAGGAGAAGAACTAGTAAAACCCTCAGTCTTCCCTATGATTTTTAAAAAGACCTTATGGAATCATGAAAAAATATGGAACACTCAAAATCACTGCTATACTAAAGACAAAAAGTTTAATATACACATGATTCTAAAAATCTGGTGAGGTGCTTTGCACAACTCTGCCTAAAAACACTGATTCACAATCATTGATTACTGATTACATAAATCACATTGATTACACAACATAGTTTGAATCAGTGTTAGATAATATGTTCAGTTAGGGGTTCTAGTGTCACTCACCTATTGAACTTAACTGTGCCCAGCTTATCTGGAATTTGGAGTCACCCCTCCATCTCTCTGTATTAGAAGTCAGTGACAAAAAGTGGTGATGGTCATCCCTTTGGGTAGGTAAGGATATTAGTCTCCAATGATCAACGCTTTGTTTCAGTAATGTCAAAAGCCACTTAATAGCGTTGCTGCCCAAGATCATCTGCTCAGTCTGGCCTAACACAAGCATTGCAGGGATGATCAGCCGACAGTCATAATCAGTAACCATTAGGTCATATATTCCCTTAGGAATTACTCGATGACCACCTCAGCTGACGACTACAGTGTCATCAGCAGACTGCTTGTTAGGTGTTGGGAAAATGCTGCAAAAGACTCTGTTCAGCATCTTTGGAGTATGTAGGGCTTAGAGCCACTACTTACCAGGACTCTGAGTGTGGGACCCTTCTCCACTTTTGAAAGTGACCATTCTGTCATACACAGCACCCAGTGTGAACAGCACAAAATTCTTCCTCTGCATTTAACCCTTTCACCAAGTGAAGCAACCAGGAACACAGCACCTGGGGAGCAGTGTGTGGGGATGGTACCTTGCTCAAGGGTACCTCAGAGGTGATTAGCAGTCTTGGGATTTGAACCTACGAGTTCCTGCTCACAGAGCAAACACCCTAACTGTAACACCCCCACTGGGGGTTGCTGCTGGACAGTAAATCCATCCACAGATGCAGACTATTATTTGAGGGCTGACTGCCCAGGGACTGTGTATTTAAGGGGCTCTGTCACCAGCTATGGTGTAGGTGTATTGACGTCTTTATGGTTAGTTGGTTGTTCCCTCACCTGTCCTTCCCGGTATGTGTTCTCCTCCTCTCCTCTCCTCTACTCTACTCTTCTCATCTCCTCATCCTTCTGTTTGGCCCCGAGCCTAGTTCTCGTTTATAGTGCTCTATATTGTTTTGTATGTAAATAAACCCCCACATCATGAAGGGCCGCGACCGTGCCTCCTTCTCACCTCTTCGGTCCATGTTGGACCCAACCATGACAGAATGCACCAAACAACAAGGCACGGCAGACTTTCCCGACTCATCGCCCAGCTCGTCTTTCATCTCCAACACGCTGGTCGTCTTCTCCAGCCCACACGGGACCCAGCGTACCAAGATGGCGGCACCCATGACAGCAGTGAGACGTTGGTGAGTTTGGCCAGCACCTCCAGTGAATCCTCATTCCCCTGGCGGGTCTTTATACTCCAGGGAGCTTGCTCAGTTGAGGAGTATGCGGCGGAGTTCCGCACCCAGGCGGCCCAGGGATGGTGGAGTGAAATGGTTCTCCGAACGGAGTACCGCGCTGGTTTGGCCCCTTATCTGAGGAACGAGCTGGCTCACCGCATGCTACCTGAGACACTGGAGGGGATGATCCAGCTCAGTCAATACCTGGAGATTCTCTGCTCGCCCCCTTGCAACCCAATTCAACTATGTTTAGCCACCCAACTCCGTCCAGCGGTCATTTCATTCACCCAGGCCAATACAGGTCAGCCCAATCTAGACCAGTTTAATACGGCTTCTCTTAGTCCAACTTCTCTCAGTCCGACTTCCTTTAGTCCTGTTCAGGTCAGCTCAGTCCCGATCAGGCCAGTCTCTCTCAGTTCCTTCTCTCCTAGCTCAGTTTCACTTGATTCAGCGCACTCCTTGATCACACCTCATCTCAGCAGCCCACCTCATCTCGGCAGCCCACCTCATTTCGGCAGATCACCTCATCTCAATCATTCTAACCCACTCAGTCACCCAAATCCACTCAGACCAGTTTCAGTTCACCCACCACAGCCTAGTACTACTCAGGGCAGTTCAGGTCAGGCCAGGTCAGGTCGGTCCAGGTCAGGTCAACTCCGGGCAGTCCAGGCCAGATCAGGTCAGCCTATCATCATTCCGCCCATCTTTAGCCAGCTTCACCCAGAACCACGCAGTTCCATCCAGTACCCACTCATTCAGCCTAGCAGCCTTCTCTGCTGTTCCAGTCCAGTCCGGCGCTGCTCCAATCCAGCCTGTTCCCTTCAACACAGTTACACAGCTGTGTTGTGTTTGCAAAAAAAAAAAGCACACTGACATGTGGTAACAATAACTCCTAGTCTCCTTTACTCCGCACACACTCCAAAACTTAACTTAGACCCAAGTAATCAAAACAGTCAACATGAGTCAGGCATAACACAATGCTTTCAGCACCACTGAACTCGGTGCTTCACTATACATTAATATAATGCATTTGTACCACTTATTGGAGTTTTTAGTCATACCTATCATCACAGCAGTACTTTAAAAATAAAAGTGTGTGAACATAATATCCCCCCCTCCCCACAGGGTCAAACATGAAATGTTGACTCAAAGTCCCACAAGTATCCAAGACGGAAACAAGTGTGAATGGGGCGTGGGGAGGCAGGCACACATTTCAGGTGGCAGGTTGACAGATGTGTCTGGGGTCTGTTCAGGGATTATCTGCGGTGCCAGCTGAGGAGCTGGGTCACCCTGCCCAGCTAGAGTTGCGGCTTGAGGTGTGGCACCGGGTGTATGCGCTGGGGGTGCCACTTTGTGGAGACGGCTTGCGTACCACTGATTGCCGTCACTAAGCTAGAAGGTGGCTGATCCTAGCTGGCGAGCGACTTGGAGAGGGGGTGGAGCAATTTGAGGTGAGTTTGTTGCCCCTGTGGGGCCTGCAGACCCTGACCCAATCCGTGGCCTTGATGTCAGAGGCCTTGGCACATGCTGAGAGGTCGAATGTCTGCCTCATCCACCTCTGCTGGCGGATGACAGAGGCCCTGACCTGTGGTGATGGACTCTGTGGCAGGTCAGGGCTGAGTCTGTGAAGGGGAAGGTGAAGCTCACAGCCAAGCATGAGGAGCGCAGGAGAGACCCCTGTCGTAGAGTGTTGGGTGGCCTTGTAATGGAGCAGTGTGTGATGGAGGGCCTGTGAAAAGGTCCAGCCTTGGACCAAGCGTGTTCTGAGGCTGTTTTTCAGTGACTGGTGAAAGCGTTCATCACCCCCGTTAGCTTGAGGGTGGTAGTATGCTGTGCGGATGTGACGGATGCCCTTAGATTTGAGGTATGTGGTGAACTCAACTGAGATCAGCTGTGGGCCATTGTCAGTGGTGATAGTTTTTCGGGAGACCCCAGTGGGAAAAAAGAGAGTCCAGGAAATCAGTTATGACTTGAGAGGTCACCAAACCAGTGGCAATGAGCTCGGGCAATTTGGAGTGGACGTCATAGGCAACCACTAGGAAACGCTGGTGGTGAGGAACACCCTGTATTTCTCCATAAATATCCAGCTGCAGATGATCCCAGGATTGAGTTGGCCAAGCAAGTGGTTGTAGGAGTGGGGTGGGGGGGTGCTGATGACCTGTCTTACCACTCAAAAGCAGTTTTTAACCAGGGCCTTGATTTCCTGGTCCATCTCTGGCCACCAGACCAGGCCTCTGCACTGCTGCTTCAATTTCACAATACCCAGATGGCCCTCATGAGCCATGGCTAAAACACGTGCCCGCAGGGCACTAGGGATGACTGTGCAGAGGCCTCGTGCCACACAAGTCCCACTCCAACAGGACAGCTCCTGCTTTACTCTGGAAAATGCAGCCAGCTCCTCAGGCACCTTGTGAGGCCAGCCGTTCTGAATGTAGACACGGAGCTGGGAAAGGACAGGATCCAACTCAGATGCCTCCTTTAGCTCTTGTAGGGATACAGTGGTCTGGAGTGGTGTGTAACATCTGAACAATGTCCTGTTCAACATGGTCCGAGTCTGTGTGTGTGTGTGTGTGTGTGTCAGAGTGGGGTGGGACAAAACAGATTGGCCACAAAGTTGTCTCTGCCAGGGGTGAACTTGAGGTCAAAATTCTACTGGCGAAGGTGGTCGGACCAGCGGTGTAGCCTCAGTGGTCTGTGGCCTGTCCCAGATGTGGAGAGTAAAGCAGTCAGGGCCTGATGGTCCGTTCTCAGCGTGAAAGCACGACCGTAGAGGTACAAGTGCCACCTCTTGCAAGCACTCTGTAGAGCTGCAAAGTGCGCGGTCAGGAGTTCCACAGCCTTTTTGTAATCGCTGACGGTACCTGACTCAAGTGCTCCAAGCACATGTTGACCCTCGGCTCCTAAGCAATGCAGCAGCAGCGCCTTTTTCCGTGCAGCAGTCACGTCAGTCAGTCCTACTGTCAGCAGAAACGTCTCAAAAGACTGTAACCAGCAAGTCCAAGGGATTGGCGGTTCACCGGGTAGTGCAAGGAAGGGGACAGGCAGTGGTAAGGTAATATCAGCCACCCTCGTCGCCAATGTTGTGTTTGCAAAAAAGAAAGCACACCGACGTGTGGTAACAATAACTCCATGTCTCCTTTACTCCGCACACACTCCAAAACACAACTTAGACCCAAGTAATCAAAACAGTCAACATGAGTTAGGCATAACACAATGCTCTCAGCACCATCGAACTCGATGCTTCACTATACATTAATATAACGCATTTGTACCACTTATGGCATGTGTGTGTGAACATAACAAGCTGCAGTTCAAATATTTCTAAATCTCAATTTAAACAGTAATCTAGTTAAAGAAAAACAAGTTACTCTCTCAGTCCAGAACATGGGGAGCAGAACTCCTGCAAAGGAGGACCAGCTCCATATTAAAATCTATGTATCTGAATGCAGTGACATTAAAGTCCCTGTTGGTGTAATGGTCAGATGTCCCAAAATAATATGGGCAAAAGTATGGCAAGACACCCAGTCTGCTCCATGAAGATTATCCACTGGTGTTCCACAGGGTTCGGTCCTAGGACCACTTCTCTTTTCTCTGT
>JBBPCX010068095.1:0-12560 GCA_037974365.1 Hydrocynus forskahlii | reverse complement strand
TATGACAACCATTCCATGCCAGTGTCTGTTAAATTCCTACACAAGCACCTCATTCTGCTTTATGAGGTACTGATAAGGTGATCTCCAGAATCAAATCTTATTTAATGAGGAAAAGTATAAACACACAGCTGTAATCAACACTCTCCTCTTGCAATGTGACCAGTTGGATGGTAAAACACTACTAGAAGTACCTCAAAGGTAATTATTGCCTTTTTGTTTTGAACAAAAAGTTATTTTCAAGTTCTGTGAACACGGCATCATTTTTCTTATTTTGATGTATTGTCGTTTCCTTTAAAATTATGCATTAAAGAACAATATTTTTATTTGGAAATTGGAATAAATATTGTCAGCAGTTCTAAAAAATTAAGGCAAAGCTGTTCAGTTCAATACTTGCACCTCTAAAAGATAAAACCTGAGACACTGAACATTTTTGCAGTGGTCTTGTTTTATTTTCCGGAGCTGTATTGTTTGTGCCCAAGAAAGGGCAGTGAGTGTAGTGTTTAGGACATCTGGGCAGCTCACCGGTAGAGGAAGCCCCACACCATGTGGTGTGTACTGTGTGTAAAGGTGCATGGGTACAGGAACAAACACAGGCACTGGTAAAGGTAACACTATCACTTCAGGTTTGGTTTCATCTGCGGGCAAGAACACGCATACACACACATATACTTAGTGTGCGTCAGTACTGGAGGTACTCTAAGGAAAAAGTGAGTGATGTTTTACTGAGGGATGTGATTATGATCTGTACCTGTTTGTACATTCACATCGCATGTATTGGGTTTGCAGGATGTGCCTTTGTTCTGGCTCATGGGTTTACAGAGCAAAGCTTTGTTCTTCAGGATTCTGGGTGGTGGAGCAACAGCTTGTTTCACAGCATCTGTCTGTGTGCTGGCCTAGAAAGCATCAATTACAGGTAACAGATGACTCTCATGGCTGCATCCAAATCAGCAAGATCCAAACAAGCAGTACAAACAAACACCGGAATACACTTCTTGATCAGTTTATAATTATTCTATCTAAATCTCCAGTTAAATATAATCCACTTTGCAGAATGAGCGCATATTAGGACTGTCAGTAATTAAGTAATCAGTCAATTTTTTGGACTAATCATGTAGAAAAAGGACAGAACTATAAAATCTGTGATTAGCAAAATCCAATATCTGCACATATATTAGGCGCGCACACACACATTTTACTCAAAGAACTGAAATTTACAGATAACTTGCAAAAACATCACAAAACTGTTTTGAGTTTACAGGTTAGGTACAATCATTTTTCAAAACAACTATGTTTAACTGAGTAATCATGACAACAACAGCACACACTCGAGCAGGAGAATGACTTTAAATTCAATGTGACTTGAAAATTAAAGTGCTCATTCAGATACTGTCTGTATGCACACTTACGTGTCCTAACAGTTTCACACAGGTGGGGACAGCTCCTGAAACACAAGAGCAATAAAAAGATAGAAAATCTGGCTCGCACCATGCTATGTAACTGTTGGAAGCTGTCAGAGACAGATGAACGAAAATTACCTTGCAAGGTGGCACTTCCCAGGACATTAGGCTGCCCATTGGTAGCTTTAGACAGTGATATAACATTGGCTATAACAGGCGTTGCCTCCTTTGTAACCAGCGGAGTTTGAGTGGTCATAGGGCTGGGCACTGCAGGCTGCACCACAGGTCCTACGGAGACTGGCACTCCTGAAACGAGGACAATAAAGATGAAAAATTGTGCAAAGCTACTGAGAAACTCCCAAAAGACACAACAGCTGTCAATGTTTTCCTCCTGCTTACCCTGTGCGACTGCAGGCTGGGTGACGGATGGCTGTGTGACTGCTGGCTTAATGGTTTTGATGGCAGATGAGGGGTTACCCTGCAGACTGCAGAAGAACATCAGACACTGCAGGCTACAGAAGTGCTTCATCTCTCCCAGCCACTTCACAGACTCTACCATCTTCTTGGCACGTTTACATGTGCTGCACTTAGCCACCTGTGCAATGTAGCAATAAGAAAGGTTTTAATCACATAATTGAAATATTTTGTTCTAGAATAAAAAATTAACATTCTTGTTAAATTTACTGCGTTTAAAACTTCTGTTAAATGGTCAAAAAAGGCACAATATGCAAATCAGGCAACCAAATGTCACTTCCCCCTGATCCCAGCAAATTAAGACTAAATTAAGACTGCCTCACTGCACTGAATTAAGACTAAAATATGAGATGCAGGTGTGAACAGTAAGTTAATCAAGCTGTTCTCACTCTCCTACCTAATGTTAGTTTAGGGCAGCTATGAGAAACAAATTACACCAACAATGAGGCGATGGAATATTTTTCGGCCTTTTCTCTTGTGTGTTTGCGAGCAGAGACTACAAGAAATGGATAAGACCTTTTGTAAAGGCATGTGTGTTTCATCAGCATTATTGCAATCATATTCACAGGCTGTGTTTGGGTCACAGTGAGGTTAAGGTAATGGGGACAGAGCAGTATTACCAAGGTTTGCTCTTTTGTGCAGTACTTCCTGCCCTCTTTCCCTTTCGAATGGTTCAAACGGTCCTAATGATTTCTGAGAATTTTTCAAAATTGCACTAGGGGTTGAGTTATCAAGTAAAGTGGTCCCTTATAGTCCTGTATGAACAGCACAGTGCACAGTGTGAAATTCTTTCTCTGTATTTAACCCGTTCACTAAGTAAAGCAGTGGGCAGCCACCGGCACAGCGCCCGGGGAGCAGTGTGTGGGGATGGTGTGTTGCTAAAGGGTACCACAATGGTGCCACTAGCCGTCCTCGGGTTTGAACCCACAACCTTCTGATCACGGGGTGACTCCCTAACCACTAGGCCACCAGCTGCTCATAAGATCATTTCCATCATTGCTTGCCCAACAAAGTGATATTCTGCAACCTGATGACCGCTTTTTCATTAGCATGCAGAGTGGATTGTTCTCTGAACAAGGGAAACGACCAAAATGAAAAAACAAACAAGTAAAGCACTTGACAAATATTACCTGACAGAATAACAGAGTGTACTGTGACAAACACTCGTTCCCACAGAACTCCTCCTGTTTGCCAGAAAACAAACTGGTCACCACACAATGAGAGGTGCTGTTGCAGTAGAGGCAGTTACGGCAGTGCTTCTTCCCCCAGCGCTTGGCAAGGTCATGCTTGTAGAGTAGCTTGCAGCCTGTGGAAACACAGATAGGCTAACTTACTGTCATAAGACAGCCCTCATTTACGACCCAGACCAGTGAGTTTGGGATATGGAAAGGGTAAAAAAAAGCAAAGCTGCACACAGGAACTCACCCTCGCTACAGAAAGAACAGTCAACGTTGTTAATCCTTTTTATCTCCTTTACTACTTTGTCGATTTTGCAGTACACACACTGTGTAATGATATAGTTGGTCCTTCTGAACTCATCAATGCACACTTTATCACAGAAGGCATACATCTTTCCCTGCAAGACCACACAGAAATCAAACCCGGCAATGTTAGAACCAGAACCTTCTACTACTAATAATAATAACAATAATGATTATTATTATTATTGTTGTTGTAATATTATTATTATTATGTTCTCATTATTATTATGTTTGTGTAATTGTTACTTGTGATACCTTTCCATAGAGTCTCACATTAAAAAAGTAACCATAATCAATTTCTCTTTTGAGCATCTAGTGTTGCAAATGCTAAAATTCAGCTCCTAAATCTCACTGATATTTTGCACTGTATTACGCTACCATAGTCAACCCACACAGGGAGCACCTTAAAGTCCAGCAGCTCAGGCTTGCGGAAAAACGAGCGCTGACACTGGGCACAGGGGATTTTGGTCACTGCTGGGATAAGAAGAGCTCCAGAGGAGCTGGGCTCAGCAGGTACGGGTTTGGTGGAGGCAGGCTTTGGGGCAGACTGGGCCAGAGTGGTGCTGAGAGACGCTGGTGCAACATTCACCTGGTTTTGAGGGTTTGACTTATTGAAGGCATCCTGAAAAATATTGAATATATGTATATATAAGACAAAAAATAAAACAAAGATGGTCTCCAACATTTCAGACAACACAAGCTCAGTCCAGAATGTTCTAGAGAGTACCTGAAAGGATACCACACACGTGAGGGCGCAGAAGTTGCGGATAGAACCATCCGACATGGCGAGGTGATACTGAGGCACTTGAACGAGCTTACAGTTGTTGCATTCCACCGCAGCACCTTAATGCACACCACGAGACTGTTACTTCTGGACTATGTGTAACTATGTATTGAAAATGCCCCAGACCATCCCATTACAACATCATGAAAGACAAATTTGAACCAGCAGAGCCAGAGTATGTGCATAATCATGTTACCTGATGAACTGACGGTCTGAACTTTGTGGGCTGTCACACATGCACAGGAGCAGAACAGTTCTCTGGCGCCCTCTGCGTTTGTGCTCTCCACCATCTCCACCATGGAGTGATAACCCCGACACATGGTGCAGGGGACAGGCTTGCCATACTTCTGCAATATAGATTAAAAAACCGTCTAAATGTGTAAAGCTCATCGACTATGGTTCTAGGTGAAACTAAGCAATGTACCATGAAATCCTGGAGTATTTTGATATGATTCAGAATTATTAGTATTAGGGACCGAACGAAATGATTATTATTAAATTATTAAAAGAATAAATCTGTTACAAAAATATGAAAATATTTATTTAGCATTGAAACAATGCGCAATATAAAATAAAATTAGAAATAAAATATTTTACTTGGCCCCACTCATGAATAGCCTAAAAGCAAGATAGCTGGAATATTATACAATTAAAAATCTTCTCTCATAACACTAGTGAATTCAAGTG
The DNA here is from genome assembly GCA_037974365.1 of Hydrocynus forskahlii. Lineage (NCBI taxonomy): Eukaryota > Metazoa > Chordata > Actinopteri > Characiformes > Alestidae > Hydrocynus > Hydrocynus forskahlii. The sequence goes on along the minus strand of JBBPCX010068095.1, from coordinate 7,737 downwards.
CATTTTAATATTCTGAACAAAGTGCAAGAACAAAGTGCATTCAGAACAAGTGCTTTAAAAACTGTTGAAAGATATAACATTCTCTGTAGGCCTATAACAAAATAGTGTATTAAAACAAAGACTGACATAGCCCGTATATTAACTGTAATCACTGGAAATCTTTGCCATTTCAAAAATCACATACGGAGTGGGTTTTGCCTCTTCTGTGCTCGATCGGGATGTTCTGATTTTATATGATAAATTAATCTCGACACTGAGAAAGTCTTTGTGGATGCACCCCCTCTAGAAATTTTGGCATTCCACACTTTACAAACGGCTTTCCATGTGTCTTTCTTAGATATATTGAAATGCGCCCACACGGCAGACATGTCTCTAATCCAGTCTGGCACCTGCAGGCTGCGCATGTTGATTGCGTCATCGCTATTTCGGTCGGGTAAAAAAAAATTTCGGTGGCCAACTATTCAGTACATCCCTAATTATTATAGATCTAGTTGGAAGAACTCAATACATTAACTTTTTTACACCTAAATGTATCCTGAAATGTTTTGTTTTGGAAAAAAATAGCATTTTATTTTTTACAAAATATTATTTTTCTTAAATGTGATTAAATTGCAAACATTCATCATCCCTCATACTGATGAACCATGATCAGTATGCTGTATTGTTACACTCATTACTAACCACAGATTATTCACTACTGCAAAGAAAGGCCCACAGAGACTGAAGGCTGAGTTACCCTTTTGTAGGCAGTGATGCAGTTCTGGCTGCAGTATTTTTTAACGGTGCCCTCGATCACCAGAGATGGGCACTGGCCGTCTCCGCTGTAACAGTAACGCCCACAGTGGATACAGCTGTTCATGGTCAGCTTATTGGAGGAGCGGAACTGATTGAAGCAGGCATCACTGCACAGTTTATGGACATTCCCCAAGAAGTTAACCTCATGGCGAGTCTAGCAAAGAATAAACATCGACAAAAAAATAAAAAAGATGAGACAAACAGTACAGTGGAAAAGTCTTAGGCACCAAAGCAAATCGGTTAACGCCATTTTTCTCAGTGTGCAATAAATAATAATAATATTTTTTTAAAGTATTAATGTTGTTATTAGGTTTGTATAACAGTTACTTGTAATACCTTTCCATAGAGTCTCGCATTAAAAAAAGTAATAGTAATAAATGCAAACTATCAAGAAAGCAGCATCAAGTATCAAACTATAAAAAGTATCAAGGTTTGTTTTGTTAGTAAAGAAGTTAAAACACAGGTTCAGTTCCAGATTTCTCCTCGTTTCCTCAAGCCATCGTTTGGATTTGTGAAACTCCATCAGCAGCTCCTGATTTAATTTAATGAAGGACTGACCAAATCAAACCAAATTTCTAAAGAAAACTACAAGTAATACTGGACTTCAACAAGGAACACACTGATTAACTGAACATTCAATCACTTTTTACTGTGTAAAGTAAAGTGGCCCCTTATAGTCACGCGTGAACACAACACAGCACACTGTGTGAATAGTGTGAAATTCTTTCTCTGCATTTAACGCATTCACCAAGTGAAGCAGGGGGCTGCCACCAATGAGGGGCGCCCGGGGAGCAGCGTGTGGGGACGGCACCTTCCTCATGGGTACCTCAGTGATGACACTAGCAGTTCAGGGATTCAAACCCATGACCTTCTGATCTCAGGGCGAACTTCCTAACCACTAGGTCACCAGCTGTATAATGTTATTTGTAATTGTTATTATTATTATTATGTATATTTAGCTATAATAATGTGAAAAAAACATGCACTGCTCAGTTTTTAAAGATCATTTTGGCAGGTGTCTAAGACACAGTACACAGTACTGTATAACAGCCATTCCTTCATTAAGCTTCTGAAGAAAGTCTTTGCTCAGAATCTCAGAGAATTGAATGGTTTTCCTCAACCAAATTTTGTGACCACTTACAGGGCAGGCTTTTTGGCATACGCTGCACTTTGTGCTGTTCTGGTCAGCAGCAAGTGTAGAGTTTGCACTGTCCCTCTTGTAGTTAAAGGTGCTGAGGCACTTCTGACTGCAGAAATCCTTCGTTGCCCCTGCTGAATCCACCGGAGCCACGATGGTCTCCTTTGGGTTGGGAATCTCCCTATGGAAAAGGGGAACACAGTAAAGGAGGTTATTCTCAGTAACACATTAGGTTTGTCATAGACCTAAAGCAGACTTACAGGGTTTTACACACCAAATACTGTTTCTTAATACAACTGATGTGAACAACAGTGAATTCATTGTAATGATTTCTCTCAAAGAAAAGAAATGCCAAACATTTTCCAGGCAACATGCAGCAATCTCTCTCAAACAATCATGATCATATATCAAAATCAAGACCATGACTTATATTCTAGCCAGGTGCACGTTTTCAGAAATGCCAACAGGTGGAAGGTGTGTGTGAGTGTGTCTGTCTCATGTCCAAAACCAAAAAAAGCCTGTCGATATTGACAAGGTTAAAAATCCTGAATTCTGATCTACAGAAATAAAAACAACAGTTGAGGACACTCACTTGAGGCAGTAATGGCAGGTTTTTTTGAGTGCAGACCTGACCACATGCTCGGTGGCTGTACTGCACAGACACTGTGGCGAGCAGTAGAGCTGAGGGGAGCCCTTGCGCTGGTAGGCTGTCTGGCCCTTAAGGAGTACCTTCTTACAGCCCGAACACACTACACACAGAGCGCCTCCAGTGAGCGGAGTCAAGGCAGGGGTCGAGGAGCCAGACGATGTCTTTGCTGAAGTGGCGACAGCTGGAGAGCCGGTGCTGGACCCTGTGGGATATACACAATCCACAAGGGCATCCAGTGAAAAAACTTTTTTTTGTGATTTGACATTTGACTTTCCCAAAGGAATGGACAAAACTTCACAGTCAAAACAGCCATAATTAAACATGGACAAAACTTCACAGGCCTAGATCAAGTGATGCTCCGATGATACATCTCAAGACAAAATGTATCCACGAGCAAAGTTGTTCAGCAATGAATATTATTTAAAATTTCCATACCTACAGGTGCTGAATTTTTCCCAACAGAAAACACAGCGCTTATCTTGAACGCATCTTCTGTTCTCTGGTCATTTTCCTGTGATTATAATATCACAAACACATTACAAATCACGGCAAACACTTCCTCAACAAATGCATGAATTCTATCTCTAATAGAGTGAAATAACTACAGCAGGCGAACATAATTTGTAAGTGTTTATGGAGAGATTTTACTGCCTGTATGAATTATCTGGCTCTTGTGACAGTTTGCATTAGGCTAACATGCCTACTGCATGCTGCGGATCCATGGCATGCCACAAAGCGTAAATTATCAACAGATTAGTTTTAAACCAGATGCTGGCTGACAATCTGGAATGTTTTTGCAGCATGTTGTGGGACAAATTAGCAGACAGATTTTGATGAACGAGTGGAACCTAAGCTGAGTGTTGTGTCAGCTTTCCAAACGAAGTGTGTTCAAATCCCACCACAGGGACCACACTAACAAAGGACCAGCCGTGGCAAATCCCACCGCTAAATCAGTTTTGATTAAGTAATCGTGACCCAGTGTAAATGCAGTGAAGTTGTATCAGCTCAGGAGGGTTCTAGGTAGGGTTGGGTATGAAACTTCACGTTAAATCAGTCACCTAAACACACTTTTCCACAGACATACAGGAGCAGTGTTTATTGCAGCCCCGTAAAGGAGTTTCTGACACGTCAGCAGCACAGTTCTCTCCCCACAGTTTATGGCCTCCCATGACCCCAAAACTGCGTACATGGTGTCGAACCAGAGGAACGTTTTTCTGTCAGGGCTGCTTTTGATACTGTGGTCTTTTATTATTTATAGTCTTGTTTGAGTTTTTTTTTCTCAGCACACTTAAATAATAACTAAACTTGCAACAAATAACTAATCTTAACCTAGCCCTACCTAAACTAACTGAGAGATGACCTGGTGCACCTTCCGAGTTTCTCAGAGTTAAAATTAGTGTCAAAGAAAACTCCCACTGAAATGTATCTTCAGCCCAAACAGATTGTACTGCTTGTACGTTGTGGACTCCATAGTTGATAGTTCATATCTCATATTTTTCGTTACTACACCGAGAGTTAAGCACCAAAAGTACTGTTGGGTACTAAATTCAAGGTTTCTGTTCAGGTCCCCATATCAGTTCAAATGTGAACAGTAGCCAACCTTAGTTCTTAGGCTAAGTACGACATGGTGATTTTATAATCTAGTAGACTATCACGGCAATGTTAAGAAAACTACAGCGACCACGGATTTCCATTTATTTCAAAGCCAATTTTCTCTTCAGTCCTCGGCTAACAACACTGTATTGATTTCTGTTTTCGTATTGGACTGGGGACTTCAACTGGGACATCAATTTGTAATTGTAGTTATTTCCCGACTATATAATAAAACATTTTTAAAGCGGTGATGAGGAAATCTGCAAACGTCATGAATTAAAAAGCGTGTTCCAAAAGTATGGGGTCTAGAGCTACCACGTGGGTCAGACTTGACCTTAGGTAGTTTTAGGCTCAAAGAGCGTGAAACAGAAACAGAACTCACTTCGGTTGTATCAGGTTCATCCTTGACCTTCCCTGTTGAATCCTGAGGTACAAGAGCTTTCTCATATTCCTCATCCATAGGCTCATCTTTGACTTTCACAGAAAGAACATTAGATGAGTCAAAATCCATCTTCTCAGCTTCCACCTCAGGCTGAACAGGATGCACTGGCTGGGGGGCAATAAGGACTGTTTTGAATATGTACTGTGTGTATACACACACACACACACACACACACACATACACACACACACACACACACGGTCCTGTTGAATACACTCTAATTGAATTATGAGAGCACACTCACCGTCTGTATAGAAGACTCCATCATCTCATCCTTCAGTTCCTGGACTGTCTGGTTTTCTGATGAGAACAAAAGAAAATAGAAAATAAAAATAATACACGAAACGAACGCTTGTTAATAAACAGCATCTCTACTTTACTAACTCTGACTCTGTTACCCTCTAACACTTTCAAAGTGCCTCAAGATAAGGATGATTCTGGCTGTGCCTTTGAGCCTACCTTTGGCCAACTTCTTGTTTTTTGTTTTTTTTTTGGAGGGGGTGGGGGGAAAACTGGAATACCACTTGGTCTGGTTTGTTATAAAAAGTGAATTATTTTCTATATTTCCAATGATTTATTGAGTTGATCTCAATAATACACAACACAATTCTGGTCCTTCTGGCATATCAGTAAACACTATATTGTTATTCTTGAATGAGGAAAATACAGTTTTGTACACAAAACAACCCTAAAGAAATCTGTAGTTTAGTTGTATACACACACCAATCAGCCATTAAATCCACTGACATGTGAAGTACAAACACTGATTATCTCATTACAGTGACACCTGTCAAGGGGTGTGAAGTGAACAGTCAGTTTCAATTCAATTCAGTTTTATTTATATAGCGCTTTTTACAACCAGGTAGTCACAAAGCAGCTTTACAGAGTCCAGGTCTGAGCCCCTAATGAGTAAGCCGAAGGCGACAGAGGCGAGGAAAAACTCCCTCAGATGGAGGAAGAAACCTCGGGAGGAACCAAGACTCAAAAGGGGAACCCATCCTCCTCAGGTCGACCCAGAGAGAAAGAAAGGAAGGAGAGAGAGAGAGGTGGAGAGAGGGAGAGAGAGAGAGAGATCAAATACATCAAATACATGTCTTGATGTGTTGGAAGCAGCAGGAATTTCCCTGGATCTGAGTGACTTTGACAAGGGCCAAATTGTGATGACTAGTCAACTGAATTAGAGAATCTTAAAAACGGCAGATGTTGTGGGGTTGTTTCTGGTATGCAGTGGTCAATATATCCCAAAGTGGTCCAAAGAGGGACAACCAGTGAACTGGCAACAGGGTCGTGGGCAACTAATTTTCACTGAAATGTGGGGAGCGAAGGCTAGCCTGTCTGGTCCGATACCACAGAAGAGCAACTGCTGAAACAGTTCATGCTGAAACAGTTCAGTGCATCACAGCTCACTGTGTATGGGGTTGCATAGCTGCAGATCAGTCAGAGCACCCATTCTGACCCCTGTCAACTACCGAAAGAGTCCACAATAGGGAACATGAGCATTAGAACTGAATCATGGATTATGTTTAATTCTACATGACGTGGACAGTCAGGTTCATGTATGTTGCTAACCTGGAGAAGAGATGGCTCCAGGCTGCACTATGGGAAGAAAGCAAAGCTGGAAAAGGTAGTGTGATGCTCAGGGAAATACTGGGAAACTTTGGGTCCTGACATTCATGAGTGATGTTACTTTGACATGCACTAGCTACCTAAAGATTGTTGCAGACCAAGTACACCCCTTCATGGCAGCGTTATTCCCAAATGGCAGTAGCCTCTTTTAGCATGGTAATGCTCCCTGACACACCGCAAAAAAATGGTTAATGAATGGTTTGAGACAAAGAGTTGTTGGTGTTCACTTGGAATTGGAGTTTCCCCAGAGCTCAATCTAATCAAATATCTGTGGGACATTCTGCTGGGAACCACCTTTCAACTTACATGATGTTAAAGGATCTGCTGCTAATGTCGTGTTGCCCAATACCACAGCACAACTTGGTCTTGTGGAGTCTTTGGCTTGATGGGTCAGGGCTGTTTTGGTGGTACAAGAGGGACCTACACCATATTAGGGAGGTAGTTTTAATGTTAGGGCTGATCAGTGTATATCGTTTCATTTGGTGTGATGATATGAACAGTCCACATCCTCAGTATGCCTAATTTTACAGGACTTGTCTCAGATATACCTTTATGTCAGACTGGTGTGAAGACTTGTGTGAAGCCCACCAGCTGCATCAGAGGTGGACCCCAAACAAATAATTACGCAACTTGCAGATAGGAGTTGCTACTTCAGGCATTGTTTAGATGTTTCAAAACAAGGTCCCTGTATGCATTCAACTAGTTAGTGTGTTAAAATGTTCTCAGTTAAATACACCACACTTGGATGAACTAACAAAATAACCTGCCAAGCACCTGAAAATAAATAAGCAAAATTTATTTGGTCTAGACATTTCATTTTAAATTATAATAATTACTACTTGATTTATATTTGCTCTCTTACCATTTGCTATACAGTAACCACCCGCTCATACGCGGTTCAGCTGTCGCGGTTTCAGTCCAACACAGATTTTTTCTGAGAACCGAACTAATAATTGTTTGTGGAAACCCCCGCACTAACGCAGAAAGCGCAGACATCCTCCGCACTTTTTTTTTTTAGCTTTTGTGATGTCCGGGCCTCGTCCGCCACACCCCCTCGTCCTCGTGCTTGGTTGTTTATGTTTGAGGGCGTCGGTAAGCAAGGCAATCAGACACACCTGAACGGAATGAGCCCAGACATAAACAACCAGCATGAAGGGGCGTGGTGGACGAGACCCGGACATCACAATTTCGTGGCAATATATAATTTTTCATGCATTTTAGTGCTAAATTATTCAGAAAAAATATTTTGTAACTTAAATAGTCATGTAAATTCAGCTACATTTCCATATAAAAAAAATAACTACAAATATTTTGGTACTGTGGAGGGAAACACAAAGAAAGCATCTTGGGATGGTGAAATACTGCTGTACTCAGTGATGGGAGGTTTGGAAGTAGCAATCCAAGAAAGCTATTTATCTCTTCTTGCTGCTGATTGGCTGCTGCCCTTTGACGCAGCTGCAGTCCAGAATTTCCCCCGTGGAGCGTCTCGAGTGT
>JBBPCX010068094.1:0-12563 GCA_037974365.1 Hydrocynus forskahlii | reverse complement strand
ACACACATATATATATGTATATCCACCAGATATACACACACGCACACGCATATATGCATATATACATATACATATACACACACACACACACACACACACACACACACATGTATATATATATATATATATATATATATACACACACACCCTTAGCTTTCTCTGACCTGGAGTATTTAAAGCCACTTTAAAGAAAAGCCACAATATTCTTAAAAAGCGCTGTACTTCACATACTGTCGCTTCAGGAGGCATCAGACAGTTTTTCCAATGAATGTTATACCATAACCTCCGCTTTACTAACCAGTTATTAATGCTAAGACTTATTATTCAGTAACTACTGTGAGTTATGAAGATACAAGTTAAGATTTAAATGTGGATACACATATAAACCTTGTTTAAGGGATTAATTATTATCATTTAAAAAAGACCTTGTTGTAGCTCATATATGAAGAGTTGGTTAAGGTTAACCCATACTGCCATCATTCGAGTCTGGCGGGGGTTCATGGTGTGTGTGTTAGAGTGTTCTTACGGTGAGTGTGTAGCCAGTGGGAGTCATGTGATCCAGTTCTCGGTCATGTGGGTTGAACTGCTGGTGGAGTGGACAGGAGCGGTCCCACAGCACTGGAGGTTTCAGGACAAAACCACAGTGACCATTTGCCTCAAACACAGCTGAGTTCAGCTGCATGGGCAGGTCTGTAGAGTGAGACACATATAAAACAAACATACTTTTAACAATCCTTCAGTTACAAATCACCAGCATGGGAGAAGCAATTCTGGCAATTTGACCAAACCGCTCACATTTCAACACATTACCACAGTTCAAACCCAGATCACCATTGGTAATTTTCGGTTCAATTTAACAATTTTGCACAGGAGCTGCAAATGTAATACAGCTAAAAGGAGCTTTAACATCACATTTACATCTGTTTTCTACAATCACATTATCATAATTACTTGAGATGACTGCAATTATTTTCCACAGTTTTCAGCTTTCACAATCAGCTAGTTACACAAACAGAATGCGAAGATGCATTCATCAATTCAGGAAAATGCTTGTAAATAAAATACGTAGAAAAAGCATTTACTGAGACATGACACAGGACAAAACAAAAGTTACTTCTGTCTGGTTTTACAACACTATTAGAGGGCAGGAATGAGTAATGTTTATTGTTTTGAGCTCTGTCATCAATTGGAAGCTACTCAGCATCAATAGCTAATATACCTAATTAATCACTTAATTTGGTCACTTTAGTATTGTGCTTCAGTTGAATACAATGAACAAAAAAGGAAGGTTAAATTGTTAATTGTAATTATTTATTGGCCTACTAATACACTTGTCTAAAACTGCACTGAGTTTGGTTAAGCAGTTGCTTATGCAGTTTCTGACCCTGTATGACCTTACGTGAAGGTTATTTATACCGTTAAAAGGTTCAGATTAACATCTCATTTACACAAATGGTTCTTTGGTGCACAAACATAGTTCTCCTGTGGTTTAGTTCAAAGTGTCCTTTCTACCTTCCTTTACAAGATTGTATAAAAAGGTTAGACAGTACAATCCACTTTTAATTCTGAATATTTGTATTGGTCTTTATAGATAAAAGTGTATCATACAGTTTCTGAAACCACATAAGCAATTCTGGTTAAATTCTGGTGGAACTAAACAACTCACATTACAGTTTTTACAGGTTATGCTGCTTTTTCTGTTCACTTTGCTGTTGCAACAGTGCAAAATTCCCCACCCATGGAACTAATAAAGGGTTATTGCATCTCATCTGACATTTTCAGCTCTAGTGCAAAACTAGAAAGATAAAATTGTCTTTAATGCTTGATTACATTTTTGTAATAAAGGAATTTTTTCAGCAATCAATCACCTTAAAATTCTCCAAAGATTCTGACCGTGATTCTTCAAATTTACTTGTTAATATCACATTTGTTTCGTTTGTTATTGTAATAATTAATAACACACTGTAGTAGTTCATTTAAATTATGTCCAATTACATGTCAAATTACCAAGCTGTAAGGCTGCAGTGCTTTTAGGAGTATGCTCACCGTCAGTTTGGTAGTTAAGGGCAACAAGTTGGATGCCATGCAGCCAGAACATGAGTGGGTTGGGATTGGCGGAGTCAATTCGGGTGGCAGCTGGATAGGTACGCAACAGCTGGCCTGCTGTATGTAGGATCAGCTTAGATGAATAGCGGCGGCAGAGACGCTTGGCAGCATTCTCATTAACGGAGGAGATGTGGTAACACTTGGGTGTGCGGATGATGGCACTGAGCGATGGAGCCGGGACAGGTGTTTGTTCCTCCAAACTCAACCTCACACCTTCTACACCAGCTGTAGGGAAACAGAGAGGATGACAGATTTGTGAGGAAAGCAGCTGATTAGTTGAAGCAGATCAGTCAAAATGATCTAAACAGATTGTATGCGTGTTTTAAATTTGAGGATATTCTACCCAAAAGGCTTAACCATCAACATTAACAAAGAGGAAAGCTATTATTTTTTTTTTATACCTTTTTTTTAGGTTATAGAAACTATTGAAAAAGAAAAAAAAAATCTTTGAACCCGAGAGAGCTTTTACAATACTTTCTGCCCCCAAGTTGTTGGGGAAAACCCACCGAATGGGGGGGGGGGCTGAGAATAGCTGTGTGGTGGGCATGTCGAGTGAAGACGTGGCAAATGGTGAGCGTGTAGGACAGTACACCCTGGTTTTAGACTGTTTTAGACTGGTTTTATTTGTTGCAATCTGATTTTTACTAATACTCTCTGAGTTCTTAGGGCTACAAAAGCAGCTTTTTGAAATGTCATTCAATAAGGTCTAAGTGAAACTAATCTGGAACTTTTTTAGCGTTATTTAAAAGTTTTAAAAGTCCTTCTTATGGAGCTACTTCAGAAAATTCCAAACATGTACAAAGCTGCATGAAGCCAAAGTGAGAGTTCTCGTTTTTACATTATAAATAAACAGAAGCTGAGTCACATCAGAGATCTGGTGAATGATTATAAACAGGATGTAAACTAGGCTTGTGGTCAGTGGAATTCCTACAGATTTGATCCTTTGACTGGTCTTTAACGAACACCATCATTCCTGTAAGCTGTCGGCCTTTGGACGTGAAGAGTTTAAAGAAACATTCTAGTGTTTTTCAACCTAATTTCAACATGCGAGTCTACGGATTGTGGCTGTGAACCATGGACAATGTTTTGATACATTTGCTAAAAGGTTTGTTAAAAACTTGCCCTTTTGGTGCAAACTACAAGAGCGGATATTCTTCTTTTTTCTGAGTACATGGATATTGTCTGTGGTGACTGGTCATACGCTGCTTAGTAGGTAGAGATTAGGTTAAGGGATGCTCCAGCATCAAATCTCACAACAGAATCTGAACACTGGGTGGGGAGATTTGGTCAACTCCCCTAACGTCTTCCCACTCTAGTCTCTCAAGCATGCACACATGGAGTAAAAAACGTTTTAAATTCCTCTATGTGTGTTTGCCTATGCCTGTAGGCACTTGCCGGAACCATGCAGCGCAGAAAAGGTATTTTTATTTGGTTTCAGGGGACTGTTTTATAAAGAGTGGAAAAATTAAGCAGGCTTTTCCCATGGGCGCTCTTTGTGGGTGTTCTGTTTCCTGTGTGATCCAGGGCAGCTGTACCTTTCCCTGGGCCACGGACCAGCATCACTGGCTCCCCGGGGCTTCCACGCACGGGAGCGGTGCCAAAGATGGTCTTCCGACTCTTTCGGTCCTTTCCCTTTCCAGATCCCGACGGCGAGATGGTTGAGAGGCCTGGTTCCCACACACACACACAAACACACACACACACACACACACACCAACAAACACACACACACACACACACACACACTGTTCATTGTTTTCATATATATGATTTCTACATGTGACTATTATGTTTTAGCACCTATATGTAAGAATAACACATTTAACACTACTACTAACTTACTTCTACACTTCTATTTACACTTATTAGTTATTACTAATAAACATAAATAAAATAAAATGAGTAAACATCTTTTGCTTTGACAGTTGATCCAATAAAATTCTCCCTCTTAGAGATACAGTGAGGAACATAGGTAGTTGAACTGCAATTTTGCAAGTTCTCCCACTTAAAAATCATGGAGGGGTCTGAAATTCACATTGTAGGTGCATTCCCACTGTGAGAGACAGAATGCTTCACTTGTTTTAAATGTCAGGGTCCTCAGAATTCTAGAAATGAAGTGTGGAGCTACTTTAAGTCTTGTTAATGGTGTAAGCGATTTATCTGCACTGGGTACGTGATGCCCCATGCCCTACCATCAGCCTAGTAGAGCCTTGAGGTTAGCATCGGCTAAAAGCGCTGTGTTTCGGAATGCAGGGGGCGAATGAAGGTGGGCTACTCGACAAAAGTTCATACTCGTTATCATGTTTCAATACACCCCAGGTCCATTTGACCAGACGTTCTCTTTTCCCCGGACATGTCCTCTTTTTGAGACCTGGAAATTGCATCCAGCCGGGGTTTTAGAATTGTCCAGGATTGTGAGCTGCCTAAACATTCGTCACGTCATGGGCATCTCTCATAAACTAGTTACTGTCCTACACGCCTGTTCACTTTCACTCAGGGGCGGACTGGCAATCTGTGCGTTCTGGAAAAGTCCAGAATGGCCATGCACCGGCCCAAGATGCAGCCGAGATGCACATACCACACATCAACTACTCCCCCCCGGGACCACGGCTGTCGACCCATCTACTCTTATGGAGAAAAATATCCCAAGAATGGGGAACATGAAAAAACAATGGCAGGAGGTTGGATAAAGAACTAAAGTGTGAACAGAAAAAGAACTGAGGCCCTATCTGAGCTGAAGTGGATCAGAAACAGAACCGAGTCCCCTTTCAAATGAACTGACACTGTGAACATAAAAAGAACTGAGTTCCCTTACTGTTGGTCCATTTTTTGGACCACTTCTAGAGTTCAGTTCCTTTCAAGAGGACTATATGTGAAAATACCCTAAATCACTGGCTTTGATAGTTTTGCTAATTACTGTCTTCTGTTGTAATTCATTCTGGACTGTGTGGTACGTTTTGTTCTTAAAGCTGAGGGACAGGTTGGTGCACATCAGGTCCTTCAATGAGGTACAATGAGAAGCACCACAAATTTAACAATAAAACTGATCATAAAAAACTGTAAATGGAGCACTCAACCCTATTTAGAAGCAATATTCTGAATGAAGTGGAACATGAAGTGGAACATAGTAGAGTACCCTGAATGAAGTTGAACATATTAGAAGAAAAGATTCTTTATTTGTCACATGCATAGTCATACAACACAGTGAAATTCTTTCTCTGCATTTAACCCATTCACCAAGTGAAGCAGCAGGCCAACAAGGCGTCCGGGGAGCAGCAGTGACACTAGTGGTTGGGATTCGAACCCCAACTTTCTAATTGCAGGGCCAACGCCCTAACCACACATATTAGGCTAAAGAGAGTGGGTTTTTTTTTTCAGCATCCATTGAAGCTGCTCAGAGAAGAGGGGCAGGCATTTTTATTTCTAATAAAATCAATTATGATTATCTTTCTGAAATTAAAGATAAATAAGTGACATAATACGAGGTAGAATAGTATATGCTCCACCAGTTAGTATGTTCTTTCTTTAAAGGAATAATTAACATCAAGGCTTCTAAAACACAAGTATTTGTGGAGAGGACTTGAATTTCAAACTAAACCCTAAATTATAAACAAGAGCAATACAGTAAACCCCCACTTTAACATGGATCAGCAGTCGCGGTTTCAGTCCAACATGGATTTTACCTGATGACCGAACTAATAATTGTTCGCTGAAACTCCTGCACTAATGCAGAAACTGTAAATATCCTCTGCATTTTTTTCTTTGCTTTTGTGACATCCAGGCCTCGTCCGCCACGTCCCCTCATCCTTGTGCTGGGTTGCTAAGCACCGCGCCCAAACATAAACCCTGCACCAGGACGAGGGGGCGTGGCAGTTGAGGCCCGGACATCACAAAAGCAAATAAAATGCGGAGGATATTTTTGCAGCTTTTTCCGTGGCAATATATGTATTTTCATTCATTTTAGTGAAGAAATATAGTGAAGAAAAATATAATATACTATATTTGTAACGTAAATATCAACGCATATTCAGCTACATTTACATATAAAAAATAACTATAAATGTTGTTATACCGTCCAGAGAACACAAAGAAAGCGCGTCTTGGGATGGTGAAATACTGCTGTACTAAGAGGCAGGAAGTTTGAAAGTAGTCAATCCGAGTACGCTATTTATTTCTGCTTGCTGCTGATTGGCTGCTGCCCTTTGACGCAGGTGCAGTCCAGAATTCCCCCCGTGAAGCGTCTCGAATGTTCTCATATTTTTAAGCTGAGTTTAAAATGAGATATGTATTAAGCTGAGTTTAAAATGAAATTGAAGTGTTTTGGGAGCGTATCTGGGGAAATATTTAGGGTTTACACTATAAAAATAGGCATTTTTAGGCAAGACACACTAGCATTGCTAGCTTCATTGCAAAACTAAAGAAGCAATCTCTGAACACCAACTACATTTTGGGTGATTGACCCAGATAGTCAGATTTTAACATGTAACCCAAAGTGTTTAATAACATGCTTTTAACAAATGCCAACAAACAAACTGAACAGTCCCATTACACAGCAGCGTTATCATGGTATTTGTACTAAAATGAATGGTTTCAAAAGGCTGGGTCTCACCTGGGAATTTGACAGCCTGGCAGTAGATGACAAGGTCTGAGAGTTCCTGAGCAATCTGCCTGCTTTCCTTCTCATTCTGTGGCAGATAAAACTCCTCTCCTAGTTCCATGTCAAACATCTGTACAAGCACAGGCAAAGCAGCAGTCTGCGCATCATTCTGTACTGCATGTGGCCACGCTGTGGTTTAGTATGTAGGGTTTTAGTTTAAGAGAGGTTTAAGTCTTACCTTTCCTTTACTCCCTGCTTTTTTAAATCTCTTTTGTATCTCGTCATTGGACTCATATTGAAGTTTTTCACTCGATGCCTTCCCCTCAGGTTTGTCGTCTAGAATATTATCTGTGAAGGAGGAACAGTATGGGTTGTTAGTTCTGTTAAAGTCATAAACATACACTGTCAGTCAAAAGTATTGGGACCCAAATATTTAAAATGATTTCTGATCAAATAAACTTGTTTTTCTTTGTTAGTTTGTAAGAACATTAAAATAAATGTTCTTTGTTAGGAATACAGCCATTGTACATCCTTGTTGTCCATATTCATCAGCACTCAAATATTTCAGGTTTGTCTACCACCTTTGGGAGCAGAGAAAATTGTTAGGGAAAGAAACCTGTCAGCTCATTATTTAGGCAAAATTTGTTCTTCAGACAGAGGAGAACACTTCACTGCAATATCAAGCATTACAAAAAAGCATGCACTGGTAGGTAAAGCATTGATTAATCTTTTTTTATTATTGAAAAAAACAAAACAAAATACAATATCAAGCAACTTCCCTCAAAAGCACTGAGGTGACAAACCTGATTTTTACTATTGCTAAGGGTAATTCATTCATTGCAATCACCCATTAGGCTATAAAGACACACTTTCTCATCCTGTTCTAATTGCTGGATTGGGTCCCTGGGGAGTGCAGAATGGGAATGAGCAAAAAGTGAAGGGGGAAATCCTGCTTTTCTTTTTCAGCAAAGGAGCACGCAGGGCCTGAGAAACCAGATGGCTTTGTTTTTTTTCTCTGATGAGCCGGTCCTTCTAGCAAGGTCACACAATTTTCAAAACATTGTGGACACTGTAGAAGGGGAGCAGCCTGATATTTACATGACACACAACCCATATTAGCGTACTTTTAACACTGCTAGAGTCATAAAAAAACAACAACAGACAGCACATGCTGTACAATACAAACCAATTTACTGGCATCAAAGCCTAAGCTTCCATAAATACTGCTATTATGGCTTTAGCCACACACCAAGCAAACATCTTTGCTGTCCAGAAGAAAGCAAAATACATAAGCTCCTAGCATCCAGAATACACTAGAAGTCCGGGCAGCACACATAAACACACACATACAGAAACACACTGGGTTTACCTTCCTGGCAAAAAGATGAGGTGGAAGCACTGAGGACATCAGCTATGAAGAATGATGAAAAAAGAGGAAAAACGGAGGTGGGAAGGAAAAAGGGTAAGTCGAAATAAAAGCCAGTATGCTTCAGAGTGAAGATAGCATTCTAAGCATTGTCACTTATTACAGAAAAAGTTAGAGAAAACGCTGACAAATTTGCATGGTGATCCATCAAATACTGATTGCAGTATCCCTGTGCTACTATTTACAGCTATAACCAGCAGTCAACAAAGTTGATCTGTCACATGATCAACATGTAAGCTTACACTGTAATATCACACTACAATGTTTATCTGATCCACCTGCTTATTATGGCAGATTATAATACACTGCAGGAAATAAAGAGAGCATTATGGCTTCTATAGTTTCACAGCACCATAAAAGAAGAAATAGGAAGGAAGAATTTTGAAGGATAGGCGTACTTGGAAAAGGTATAACAAGGGTATGTTCTGGATAGTTGATGAGTAATAATGAACAAATAAACTAATTTCAGCTGCAGCTTTATTTATTAGGTATATGTCAGGCTTACCATCAGAAAGTGACTCGTAGTCATAGTCATACTCATCTTCCTCCTCCTCTTCCTCTTCATGGTTACCAAGACAACCAACAGTTCCCCCACTGTTGTACTGAACCTGCATGTTTGCCAGCTGGAGTGCCTATATTGTGAAACAAAGAATGTAAATTATACGTGTTGTTTGTAAACATGTTATTCTTTAGCCAATATCCTCTTTGCATCCTGCAGTCAAAAAGTGCTGCGAGATGTCTTTAAACATACGAAATTGGTGAATACTCACAAATAGGCTAACAAATGTGTCTTTCACCTTTCATGCTATTTTGTATTGTTAGTGTGAGCTGAGAATGACTTGCCACTGTGGTTCTGAGATTTCTCAGGTTGGTCGACTGAGCAAAATGTAGTCATTAGGCTATGCAGAAACACTCTCGTTCTGATCTGATTACTTGACGGGATGAGAATGGGCAAAATGTGAATGGTGTTTTCAAACTGCTGCTGTAAACACTGACCCAGACCCAAAGTACTTACTAAACAATGACCAATGGTAACTCTTAATTGGTTGTTTTTTATCTATACATAAGTGCTTGAGGACCATTGCTGCTTGAGGTTTTACTATACTTAAGATATATTTACATGAACTACTGATTAAGCAGGTATATTACATGGACACTTGATCATTACACCAGCAGGGACTTTAATGACATTCCATTTAAATACATAGATTTTAGTATGGAGTTGGCTCGCAATCTCTGTTCCAGTTCATCCCAAAGGTGTCGGATGGAGTTGAGGTCAGGGCTCTTTGTGGGCCAGTCAAGTTCTTCCACACTGAACTCATCCAGCCATGTCTTTATGGACTTTGCTTTGTGCACTGGAGCACAGTCATGCTGGAATAGAAATGGTTCTTCCCCAAACTGTGTGTCCACAAAGTTGTAGGCAAGTCCAAAATGACAAGATTGTCCTTCACTTGGAGTAAGGGGCCAAGCCCAAACCCTGAAAAGAAGGTGTGTCCCAATACTTTTGTCCACATAGTGTATCAATGGTAGGAACACCTGGCTCAAAATAAATGCAACTTGTCAAACTAGCAATGCAACTGATTGACAGCTGTTAAAATTAATGCTTAAACTTCTCAAAAGTTGACATTTGAACTGATGTAAATAAATATCCCACCTTTTGCTTTAGAATATCCACAGGGGCCTGGTGGGCCTTCAACTTCTTGTTCTTGAGCAGGATCTTGCCCCTGAGCTGCAGAGGTGAGGGTAGTCGCGGGTCGTCTGAGAAATCGCTCTCAAAGAGAAATTTGGTCACTAGTTTGTCTCCAAACACCGCCTTCAAACCGAAACAAGTACATGTGGTCACTTTGCAGGAATTTTCTAACCCAGTTAAGACAGTGAGACAGTGTGAGACAACACACCTTAAAGGTTTCAGCCATTTTGCGCTGCTGAGGTAGAGAGCAGTGGTTTTCGATAGACAGGATCACAGGCATCTCAGAGTTGATAAATGCTGTGCGATTGATGGCCTCCACCACATCCTTTGGAGGGAAGAGAGGTCAGTAAGAAAGATACCAAGAAAAGAACTCAGCCAAAACATTTTTCCCCCAAACAAACCTTAAATGGAATTTTGGTGGTGAGTGTGTGTCCATGGTAAATGATGGGCATGCCATCGTCCCCATCCCAGCAGTCCAACTCCACACTCCTACAGCCTTGCAACAGTACCTGCAAAAAGCCATTAGCTGAGAATGAGACTACATTTATAATGAGTAAAATCACAGGTCAGCAGGACAAGCTGAACATTTTAATAACTAAAAAGCATGTTTGACAATTCAAGATACGAGGGTTACAACATATGTCTGTAGAAACAATCACAAAATTCTTAATATGTTTAGCTCACTGTGATTCTCCAGTAGAGGCTAATCAAGCTTCAAATTTGACTCAGCAAAATAAAAAACCTTTAACTTGAACGAGAGCAACTCAGACTATCACTTGTGCTTCCCTCATGCTTAAGGATCAAGACCCAAAGTGGAAGAAACATGGAGAAGTAATGGTATCTGTTATAGCGCCTGTACAGCAGTGTCACCAAATGCCTGTTACCATGGTTATGTGTATTTTATTTTAAAGGACCACTGAGACTCATAGCATGTAAAGAAATCTCTTTTTCTCTATCTAAAAGGCTCCTGCAGTTAAAACAAAATACTTTTCTGTGGTAAGTGCCATCTTTTTGGCTTCTACTGTTTGTAGTATAACTTTCCCGCAAACCAGCAGCTTCATGTTCAGCTAGGTTGTCCCATCATGTGCATCACAATGATTTCTTTTAATTTGTTATGGGAGTGACTCTCAGTTTGTACTGCTTACCAGGACATTTGTTTGTATTTATACATTGTGTCTGTCAAGATTATCTATATATGATTTAGCATTTTATATAGTTTATTTAATATACTAACAAACACAATAAATCAATTACATCATATAATTTAATAGACCATATGCAGGTACAATGAGGAACCTACTAAATCGTTTTACAACTCACAGTTTAGAACCAGGTCTTTTCACACTTAAAGAGGATTTGGATGAGGTTTGAGCGAGTTAAGAGAAGTTTCGGTTATGTAATTTTTACAGAAACAATTTTTGGTCTTATCAGAAATATTGGTCTTGCGGCTCCACTACTGAACTACAGAAGCAACATTTAGACAACAAACACATCTTGGCTGATCTTCCACATTTGAGTAAGCTGTGTAAATGTTTTCAACAAACTATTCTGGCAAGCTTGAACTCAATGGCATGTTCCCAAATTCACAATGGATCTTTTTTGCAGAAGGCTATTGCAGGCTATATGTTAATGAGCCTGCAAATAGTTGCTAAATATTTTACTGCCTGATGTGACCATCTTGACAAATCACAGACGTCCTTTGGTTGTTTGAATAAACAGCCATTCAAATGATCCCTCAAACAAAAAATGATGCAGGCTTACTTACAATATCTTAACACTTCAAGAATTCACTAATATGCTGAAAGGTTATCACAATCCTCATATGTAGCAACATTGTAGCAATTCATTATTTTATTCATATTGTGCAGCTACAGAATATACTATGAATAATATCACTCACTACATTTGAAAAAAGGCACTTCTATTTAAATCAATAAACAAGCAATTTCTGCCAAACCTGGCTGTAGAGCTCCACTGAGGATTCCCCTTTCAGCTGGTGGCCAGTGAGGTATGTGTTGTGTGAGGATTCAATATAATAGTAAGACAGTGGGTACTGTAGCTCATCCATGTTCACTTGAGACTCTTCATTTTTTGAGGCAAAGTTGTCTTTGTCCATCAAAAACCTTCAGAAAGAAAGCATTGCACATTTTTCTTTTTTTTTTTTACTTTTTCCTTTAATAATGCAACTGACTTAATTCTGTTTTAATTGAACAATCTAGAAAACAGTATAAAGTCCTGGCTTGAGTTATTGCCTTTCAGGAACATGCATTTAAATCATCAGTTGTGTGTACTGCATTTTCAAATGTGCTGGAGAACAAACCTGGCGAAGCCTTCAAAGGACATCCACCCCATCTGGCGCATGCTGGAAGAAGGCTCAAATTTCTAAAGTAAAATGAAAATAAATTAAACTTATAACATCACCGTGCATTTCATTTGATGTTCTTTGATGATTTATGAAGTGGTGAGAGACCAGTGCTGAACAGCCAACCTTACTGCCATTCAACAGCACCAACAGAACAGCAATAGCCTCTTAAAACATTCAGAATGAATAAGCAATGCTTTCGATAATCCAAAATTTTGCTGCACATACATAGCGTGACATGATGGTACTATGCATTTTCATAGGGTTCAGTGTGTGTACATATTTTGTGATCTCAGGTTTTTGGCCCCCACTGAAAGGAAGTTTGAAAGTGTCCATGTGCCAAACGTTTGTGCCTTACTATATTGCTATATGTGCGCATACA
>JBBPCX010068093.1:0-12563 GCA_037974365.1 Hydrocynus forskahlii | reverse complement strand
TCAGTGTGGAAGAACTTGACTGGTCCACACAGAGCCCTGACCTCAACCCCATCCAGCACCTTTGGGATGAACTGGAAAAGAGATTGTGATCCAGACCTTCTCGTCCAACATCAGTGTCTAAAGAATGAATGGACCCAAATGGACCCAAATTCCTACAGAAACTCCAGAAGCTGGTGGAGAGCTTTCCAAGAAGAGTGGAATCTGTTAGAGCTGCAAAGGGTGTCCAACTCCAGATTAATTTGAATGTAGTGTCATTAAAGTCATTGTTGGTGTAATGGTCAGGTGTCCCAATACTTTTGTCCCTATAGTGTATGTTAATTTACTTTAGTGCCTATAAGTGATTTCCAGTCTTATATGACCACTGAACTAACAATCACAGTAATTCTGCCATTTGTGCAATTGTGATAATAGAGTGATAAAAGCAAATGGAGTTTGAATCTTGGGAGATTTCAGAGAAGCCTTTGGTGCAACACAGTAAAGGGTTCTACTCTAGGGTGACAGATTTTGGGTAATTAATAATTCCACCGATGTCGAGCTGTTCTTGAATGGTGCTGGCCGGGGAGTGGATTATCTGGCATCTCATTTTAAATCTTAATGTGCATCTATTTTAGACATTTTTGCCCCATTCAAAATGAAGAAAAATAATAAATTAAAACATCAGACCCAAGCATGGCTGAACGAAGATAACATCAAGGCACTGAGACGGCGCTGCAGGAAAGGACAGACTTTTAATCTCCCATGATCTCACGAAAAGTTCAATCAGAGCTTTTAATGAGTGAAACAGGCAAGAGACAAGTATTTTACAGATAATATAGATAAGCACAATGGAAACTCCAGGGTGCTTTAAACAACATTAAATGATGTTGTTAATCCTCTACCTTCACAAAACTTCGGGGTACGAATTCAGCGAACATTTTCTAGCATTTTTTTTTTTTATTATTGGAAAGATAATACAGACAATAGTAGAATGTTGGTTAAACCCTGGGATGTTGTTTCATCCTCTCCTCCAAGTGGTACAACAAGTTTTAGGGAGTTTGAGGAACTTTCACCCTCTTCCTTACAGGACACCGTAGAACAGCTGAAACACATTCAGCTGAAACCCATTGATCGATTCTGGTTCTGATTCTGATCTGAACGAGCCGCTGTTCAGACACTTCTAAAGAAACCCAGTCTTGGCTCCGACAACTTGAATCATTTTTGTCCTTTATCCAAACTGCCCGTTTGGTCTAAGATTTTAGAGAAAGTTCTTATCTCAACCTCTAAAACATCTAGATAATATTGATACTGATTTGATATAGAGAGATTTCTGTCGGCACTAGAGTCTGCTCTACTGTCGGTAACAAACTATTCGCTCCTTCATTTGGACTGCGATGCCTTAATTCTCTCGGATCTCGGTGCTGCCCTTGACACGCTGGGCTGTGGTTTTCTCCTCTGTCGTTTAAAACAGTGGGCCGGGGTTCGAGGGACAGCATTGACCCGGTTTGACTCTTATTTGAGGGCGCAAACCTTTTTTTAGTGAACGTTGAGAGTTTCTGTTCCTCCTCAGCACCTGTCAGTCATGTGGTTCCAACAGAGGTCCATTAATTTTCCATTTATAAGCTCCCACTTGGTCAGATCATAAAATAAAAAAAAAACAAAAAAAACAATGGTATTTCATTTATGTGAATTATATGCAACTTCATGTGCCGTTTAAATAAAAAAAATGTGTGCATGATACACAGCCTTCTTGCCTGTTGCTGGATTGGCCTGTAATTTTCTTCAGAATTGATTTTTTTTTTTTTCAGTTGAGACTTTTCTCAAGAAGCATTGAGAATTCCCATCTTATTGTCAGATTTAGAAGAAGTTATCCATGCCTTTATCTCCTCGTGGCCGGATGACTGCCGTGCTCCTCCTGCAGGTATGAATTAATCTTCTACAGCTCGTCTCCAAACGCGGCGGCGAAAAAAAAACCCCCAACATGTCAAACCGATGTTGGCGGCTCTTCACTGGCTCCCAGCAGATTTTAGGTTTAAGATTTTTCTCTGAATGGCCACGCCCATCCATACATCGTAGAACCTCTCCAGCTACACTCCACCTCCAGACACCTTCGCTCATCCAGTCAACGCCATTTAGCCGTCCTGCGCTCTCGACGGAAACTCGAGGCCGACAGGGCCTCTGCAGCTCTGGCACCAAGACCCTGGAACTCCTTTCCGTCGAATATTAGATTCTCCACATCTATTCCAGCCTTTAAAATAAGGCTCAGATCTCACATGTTCATTCATGCCTCTGAGGGGGTTTAGCTGATTTCAATTAGTGTAGCGGGTTCATGTCTCTGGGACGTATTTTATTACTGTTTTTATTTACATTTCACTGTATTGATACGGCACTTTGGTGAACATGAACTGTTCTTGAAACGTGCTCTATAAATAAAGTTTACCCACTTACTTCCTGACCTTGTACGAGGTAATGTGCTCAGAGAGCAAACGTCATTTATTTGTGGGCGAATATCGGTAAACGTCGGTCACAGGTGCGAGAACACGGTGGAAACAGTCACCACTTCAGGTTGACTTCAAGTCCTGCAAGCTAAACCAACTCTGAAACGTCCAGGAGAACTATTACCTCTCATTTAATGCAGGACGATCACTTTATTTTTCGCTGTATGTGCTTGCACTGATGCTCGCACTTCATTCTATTCGCAAATGGCACCTCCCACCTGGTGCGCTTTTAACTTGGATAAATAATTAATGATGGAGCAAATCTGAACCTGCTTCTCTGTCCCCCTGTTCTGTCTCTGGAAACCTCTCTCTTCTTCTGCTGCACACGTCCGTCCCTCTCACGGCTCACCCCCCACACTGTAAGCAGCAAATGCAGAATGATCTTCACTGGGAAATCAGAGATGGAGGAGTGATGATGGAGCTTCCAGTTAGAGGAGTGATCTGTCATTAATACTAGTGAAATGGGATCAGTGTCGCACCGCGTCAGCGGCGTCCCTGTGCTCCCAGCGGGAGTCCATATGAAAGACCACACCAATCGTCAAGACCAAGACTGCCATCGTACAATCTGACATTTAGCAGAAAAAATAACATCGCAAACGACAACGGAAGGGTGGACCTACTGTTGTTGATCATAATAAACAAACCGTAATTTATATTCAGTTAAAGTTTCAAAATTATGGGAATATCTGCAAGCATATAATATTAATAAAGTAGTGATCTAAGTTGCTAGAGACCGTTGCTACCGCAGCCACTTGAGTCAGTTACAGTTCTCTTGCTATATTCTGCGCTACTTTATCTTATAATAAAGAAATATCACTGGCGTGGGGATTTCATAAGTAAGATATTCTCGAAAATAAAGAGTAGGCCTCTTTATCCTCTGTATAGTCGTAACCACTTGCTAGGAATCTCAGGTTGTTTGGGATAAGTGATGCTGAGCGCCCCCTTGTGGATTCGCATTTAACATTTTCACAAAGCAGGATTTCTCAAGTTAGCCAGATCTCTTAAGCTCAAAGTCGAGAGAGGTAATTGAGATATGCCCTTCACCTCTTTTCTTTCTGGACAAGCTGGACGGATCTGGCTATACTGAGAGGTCCTGCTTTGTGAAATACCTTTTAATATCCCAGCCAGGAAGCATCAGCTCATTAAAATCACCTGATGTGTGAAAAAGCTGTTTGTTTTTTTTTTTTTTCCATTTTCTGTTCCGTTCTGGTGTACACAGGTCTACGGAAAACTTAATAAGACTTTTTTTTCAAAATGTGAAAGATGGCACAGGCTTTAAAGAGCATCGGTCCCGATTGCGAAACAATGTATGGCTGTTAAAAGTCTTCAAACAGGCCAAAAGCACCTGAAAACCAAATATTACGATCAGGCGGCAGAGTGATCACTGAACACTGGAGTGACCTTAAAGCTATAATGCTTTTGGGAAAAGTGTGTGGCGTGTGTATGTGTGTGTGTGTGTGTGTGTGTGTGTGTGTGTGTGTGTGAGAGAGAGAGAGAGAGCGGGAGGAGGGAACGTGACAGTATGAGAGGTAACACCAGAGAGATGAGCTGATCTGATAGTGTTGAAAAGCTCTAGCTGTAAAATGCTGACTTCACTTTCCGTCAAGTCCTGTGTTTCGGCGCGTCGCATAATGACCCAGAGATGGTGAGACACAGATGTGCTGTAACCTCATGTCAGATGAAGAGAATAAGGGTTCTTTCACATCTTTTTCATCACCTTGCTTCAGGCCTTTGGACGTCTCAGACTGGTCTGAACCGAAATAGCAGGTGTCCAGGGGCACCACGGTCCAAAATCTGGTCCGACCAAAAGAGGTGGACCAGGTCCAGATTGAACTAAACCATGGTTTGGTTTGTTTGTAGTGTAAAAAAAAAAATTTACAGAAGGATATAATAACCCATTAAACAATAGAAGAAGAAGAAGAAGAAGAAGAACCAGAAGAGAAGTAAGAGAAGTCGTGTCAGGGTGTGGTCTCTAGCGGCCGCCGACCGGGAACGGCGCACGGACAAAGTGTGTATTTGTAATCTGGACCGACAAAGACATTGAAAAACATAAAAATTCAGAATCCTGGAACTTAATTCGAGTTTAAAAACGAGAGGATACGAGAGGACGGGAGATAGAGGTGAAGACACCGTGGCAGCAGCACAAAAAGGGATGAGCTGCCTTCAGAAAAAGTGTTGCGCTGACAGTTGAGAAATACAGAACCCGAGAAGTACAGTTCAACACTGCAAAGGGAGAACACACCGCGTGACGTATAGAATATAACAGAACCTAAACCTTGGTTTGGACTTTAAGGTGTGAAAACGCTCAAAAGATAGCAGAGATGATATACAAATGGGATCGAGAGGTGAATCTGTTAGACTCTGTGTTTAGTGACGTGTGTTCGTGGCAGCTTTACTGAATGGAGCACCGTTCAGTAAAACTCGCATTCCACTGCTCACTCAGTGCTCAGTTCAGTCTCATCCTGAGTGAAAGAACTTCAGAAGGTGGACATTCATCTCATTCAAGTTATTTTACTGTTCTAAATTACATTCGTACAGATTTACTGCCTTTCATGCGATACTAGTCTGTTATCTCTCATTTCAGTTGCGGTCTGGTTATCAGGGACATCTCTCTTATATCAGATAGATCATTATAGTTAGAATGACACCGCTACTAAAGCCAGAGAGAATCAGGACAACTCCACCGGATCGTTAAAACGCGTCAGTGATGACTTTGTATCAGAAGGGTTCAAAGTTCCTCAGAGACAGATCCTGCATCTGTCAAGATTCAAGATTCTTTATTTGTCACATGCGCAGTTATAGTCCAGTCAAATATACCCTGAACATTTTGTGACTGTGCAAAATAAGTATAGTTTTAAATCAAACACAAACCTGAACATTTTTAACACACAAATAAGTATAAGTGAGTACAATTTTGAATTTAGAAACACAAATCTGAAAATGTCTAAAACACAGATCTGAAGAAGTAAAACAGCTTAAACGAGGAGCAACACAAGCTAGAGGTAAAATAATATGTAAGCTAAATTTGAGCTTTGTTTTTTGTTTTTAAGTTTTTTTTTTAAGCAACCTGACAGATTTACTTACGTACAATGTGCAAGTCGAACGTTGACGTAACTGTAACTCCAGGCAGGCAGGAGAAAATGGCAGAAAAATAATGAAAATATCTTTTAACAGAAAAGACCAAAACCAGTCCAGTCTCTACCGGTTTACAGTAAACTCCTCAAGAAAGCTGCAGATAATAGAAGATAATCATGAAAATGAGTGGACAGGGGTTTCAGTAATGAAGGATGGTAGACAGTCTGTTCAGTCAGATGAAATATATTGATTGAAGAAAACCTGTCTGTACTTTATTTGAACTAATAACTAGCACTGAAGATGTGACATGATTCGTTTATCATACACTGTCGTTTGCTCTTCGTTTTGTCGTGTTGTCTGGTTTTCTTCTTCATCTTCTGTTTCTTCTCTCCTTTGATTTTGGCTGGGAAATATTTTCCTGACCAGCGATACTTTTAGAGCACAATTTATTGTAATTCATGTGTGTCAATAAATCAAGGAATGAAGAATGTGATTAATAAGTGTGTCTGTGTGTGTGTGTGTGTGTGTGTGTGTGTGTGTGTGTGTCCCCACAGGTCCAGGAGTGGTTATGTCTAAACTGTCAGATGCAGAGAGCGCTCGGGATGGACATGACCACGCCTCGCTCCAAGAGCCAACAGCAGATCCACTCTCCGTCCCATAAACCGAAACAGGACCCCGCCCCCCCCCATGCCCAGCCCCCCGCCCAGCCCCAGGCACAACCCCAACCCCAGCATCAGCCTCAAACCCAGCCGCATCCCAAAATCCAACCCCAGGCCCAACCTCAAGCTTCCCCGGGCCTTCAAAGACAAAGTGGAGCTAGTCCTTACCAGACCAGCCCTCGGACGGGGCCCGGACCTCAAACAGGCCCTGCATCCCAGACTGATCCTTCTAAAATGGGACACCCACACCCAGGAACCCCGTCAGGGCCCCAGGCTTCCCAGGTTCAGCGTGGGGAGTTTGGACAGAGAGGCCCAGGCGGGGCGACCCAGACTGGGCCCCGAATCCCTCACCCTGGAGCTGTGCCCCTCCCCGGCATGGCCAAAGCCCCTTCACAGCCAGATCTTGGCCGAGGTTCTCCGATTCACCATGGAGGGCGGCCAGACCAGATCCGGAGCGCCGGGAGTTCCCCGGCCCGGCGGCCCGGTCTGGCCCAGGAGGCCTCCGCGGCCCCTCAGGACGGCCTGACCAAGCTGTTCGGCTTCGGGGCGTCCCTGCTGAACCAGGCTAGTACCCTGATCTCAGTCGACCCACTCGCTGGAACGTCGCCGCAGCCCTCACCTGCCCGTCACCAAGAGGGCCCCAGAGTGCTCTTCAGCGATGCCAGCGCTAAGGGAGGTCCCGTCGCGGCCAAACAAAGCTTTCCTCAAACCCCGCACGCCCCCTCACAGCAGCCGCCTGCGCCGCAGCAGGCGTCGCCGGCGCATCATCAAAAGATGACGCAGCAGTCGCCGGCGCATCATCAAAAGATGACGCAGCAGCAGTCGCCGGCGCATCATCAAAAGGCGCCGCAGCAGCAGTCCCCACTGAAGCCGGTCCAGCCGGTGAGTCAGGTGCCCAGAGTTAAGTGCCCGCTGTGCAAGACTGAACTTAATATCGGAGCCAGCGAACCTCCCAACTACAACTCCTGCACCCAGTGCCACAAACAGGTCTGCAACCTCTGCGGCTTCAACCCCACACCGCACCTGGTGGAGGTAAGAACAGTCCAACACACACACACACATATACACACACACAAACCGCCACCTCACTGTGCTGCAGCTTCACACGCTATCTTCAGTCCCCGTGAGTACAAGGTGGTTTGGAATTTATGGATTTTTAGGCGAGCTGCCTTAAGTGTTTACTGTCATTCTGACACACCACTCGAATGTAATTAATTATGTAGATTATTAATGATGCATTTTACACACGATTTACATTCTATATAGAGAGGCTTGAATATACTGATCCATAAACGTTCATAACATTCATAAACTACATCTGCATGGTTTCGCATTCTGCAGATTCCCGTCGCCTTAGAAGTACTGTACAATAAATGTACCGCACACAGTAGCTCAGTATCGTCCGGGCTTTTCCAAACCACTGTGAATTTGTTCCTGAGTGTCAATTTGACTTATTCAAAGTCACAGAAATAAGAGCATTGTACCTCACGTCGTCTTTCACAATGCAATGTTGCCATCAACGAGTATTTTGAAGATCCACTAACACTGCAAATTGACGTAAACTGAGTTTGAGCAAGAGAAACAGCATCACTGTGTGATCGTGCTGGTGTTTCGAAAGTCCTTTTATGAACGTACAGCGCTGGGTTCTCGAATGGTGAAGCCGTCTAAGCTCTGGCCCGATCAGACTTCCCCCACGGCCAGCAAAGGCTTGGAGATCCAGGAGAGCACAAGTGGCCATGCTCTCTTCAAACATTCACCTGGTAGCTGATTTAATAGAATGAGCGTTTTCCTCCAAGCATGCTGGTGGAGTCCTGGGCAGCGGGTGGAACTCAACATAACTAAGAGTGCAGGGAAGACCAGTGAACCTGAATACATTTTTTTTAAAAAAAGATGCGACAAAACCCTGCGTGACCTTCAGGGAAAGGCACAGATTTTACACGCCATTATACAGGCACCTAGAGTCTTTTTGTCTACGAATGGTCAGACAAATGCCAGTGCTGCAATCCAATAGGATTCCAGTGCCGTCGTTGGCGAAAACAGGTTTCTTGGCACAAAAAAAAAAATGCATGCTCGTTGTCACCTGTGAAGACTGAGACGTCTAAGAGCTGAGAACGGTTATTTAACTCGGGTAAGTGGCCTGGAGCCTGATCCTTAAATTTGTATCGTCCGGCCCCTTTTAGCTGTTTTGTGATATGGAATTTCGGAGCAGCCCGGGTTGTTACGCGCACACGCATCTCAATCATGAGGGCGTGAGCGTGAGCAGTAGGACCATGCAGGGCATTTCGCTTGCAACTGTTCAGTACATTTCACTTCCATTACGATGAAATGTTTCATTTGCATCATCGCAAGCCTGAACAAAAGCAGCTCTTTGTTTGCTTTGGCGGGGAAAACAGGTTTGCATGTGTCCCCGTGCAGACGCCAGTGTGGGTGTGTTGGGTCAGTGCTGAGAAAGGGAAGCATCCGAGCGTTAATATTCATTAGTATGCTGCAGCGCCGTTCTCACACTAGTAAAGCAGGCCTCTGAAGCACACAGGCTCTGCGCTGGTTTAAGAGTTTCTACTGATAAGGCCGCGGGGGAACAGAATATTGATGATGCACACACCACTTTAGAGGAGAGCAGCAGAGGCATTATAGACAGGCCGAGGGATGGAAGGATGAAAACAAGGAGGGAAACAGAGAGAGCGGCCTGTATCGCATACACTCACATGCGGACGCTTGCACACCGTCTCGGAGATTTTCCGAGTGAGAGCATGTACAGAGAACAACAACAACAACACAAAAAATACATATTCTCCTAAAGGCCAATGCAAAACACCATAAAATTAATTTTATATTTTAAAAATGAACTTCTTTCCCTCGCTAACCGAACTGGGATGGATACTGTCCACTCATTTTCCGACCCAACAAAGGGAAGAAAGAAAAGTAAAAATTCCTCGTGGGAATCCTATGAAAACCCTTGCAGTCTTTAAACTCTAATGTGATCCTTCTCGTGTCTTCTTGTGATTTCCAGCAGTACTGATTCAGAAAATTAATGCAGTCCTTCCTCACCTAGCATGCTTGTCTTCAATCATGTGAAAAAAAAACATAAAATACTGAAAAAAATGCCAAAAATGTAAACGGCTCGCTCGTTGTGGTTGTAATACAGTATTGCTGTATATTACCGTCTTCATGAGCGTAGTATCTAATAATATCCAGCCCTAGTAAACATGATAGAGGAGAATAATTCTTTTTTTTTTTTTTTTTGTGATAATTAGTCTAATCCTGTTCTGTGAAAATAGGTTTTCCAATGGGAAATGAAGTAGCAAATATAACTGGCTTGGAGCCCGACCCTTAATTTTTATCGTTCGTCCTCTTTTAGTTGTTTTGTGATGTGGAATTTCAGGGCAGCCCAGTTCTTACGTGCACAAACATCTCGATCATGGCAGCGTGAGCAATATGAGCAATATGCATCAAACGATTAGTTATTCATGGTGCATGCCCTGCTGATGCCCAGCCTTGGGCTGAGTCCAGTCCGGAGTCAAGGCACCCGATAACTGCAGCGCCGGTGCATCAGTCTGTTGTCTTTCAGGGCCTGGTGGCGTTTGGCATTAACATCTCACATAAGACACGTCACGTTCACACTTTGCCCTTTTCAGATGTAGCTTCTGCATCCAGATACTGATCTGATCCTGTTTCCTCGTGCAGTAGTGACATTTTTGATGCAGGCCGTAAGCAGAGCTGGTTCAGGCTTTATGGAGCATTTCGTGGTCACCGTGCAGAGTGTTCCAGGCATTTTAGGTTATTTAGGAATATTGTTGTGGGTGGAGTGCGCTTGACGCTGGAGCATGAATGAAGCCAAACTGGCCTCACTGCATTTACAACAGCGCTGCAACAAACACTGGATGCTATTCGATTATTTGATTATCAACGTATGTGGAAATGGAAAAGGCACCTCCAAACCCACACGTTTTTTTTTTTTTTAAAAACAAGCAAATTTATTCAGATTTGAAGCCCTGGTTTAGAAATCTTGGAAGGGAGAACAGCATGACGAACAACGTCTCATGACTGCAAACGTGCCTTTTAGGCTTAGGAAGTGAAGAAACTACAAACGCTTTATCTCCAACAATCAGTGAGTTTGGCTCCGATTACAAAGTTTGGTTTGTTCCGCTAAACTGGAAATGTGCGAGTGAGGCTGATAAATGAGGGCACAGACGTTCTAGAGGGTTCTAAAATGCGCAGAAAGCTGTGCAGGTCAGAATGGTGGCAGCATGGAGGCTAATGAGCCTCTATCGGCTTTTCCAGTGAAGCCGCCATTGTTGGACGCCAGTGAACGTCCCAACAGGAAGAATTAGTCATGGCTAATGTGATATAAATGGTCGTTTTTTCCAGTGTTCGACTAAATAATCCGGTTGGGCTTTTTCAGTCCTGCCTGACTTTGTACATTCGGAAAGTTCAGACTCCAGTAGCATGACCTTGACATTTTCTGTCTATGTGCCCAAAGAGAATTGCCATTCAAAGACATTCTCGGTGATTGGTGTTCGTAGTGATTTACAGTTTCTTTATTCTTTATTTTGTTAATTTGAATGATGATTAAAAGCTTTGGGAACTTCACATGGATTGCAGGATGTGTGTAGTGTGTAGAAGGGGAAAGCTGAACCAGGGCTGGACCAAATAATTTGAATTATCGAGCATTTGCTCATTGTTCGGTTACTTGTTTAGTACTCAGAAGACTCCACCCAACTTCTAGACCACTCTGGTGGATTCCAGGTGCTTTTCAGAGTCAGAGGCTTGTATGACACGATTTTAAACAAAACTATTTTCTCGCAAAACTTGGAGAAAGTGGCAGTTACTTAAAAACTGATGTGATATTTAGAGATTTACTTCTTTGAATCTTGTATCACTGCTGCCATCCAGGCAAGCAGTCAGACCTATCAGTCTTTATCTTATGTAAAAAGGAACGTATAAATGTTTAAAACTGTGACCGTTTGAATCTAATTTAAAGATTCAGTTTAATCAGAAACCGAGCAATGGTACACTCTATTGACAAAAGTATTGGGACACATGTTTTTCAGGGTTTGGGCTAGGCCCCCTCAGGTTACAAGTCCTTGTCATACATGCTCATAATTCTGAATAAGGAGACGTTCATAGTTACCTATCAGTAACTCACACGGTTTTATCAAACATTTGATTTGATTTGTGAGGACAAAACTGTAAAAGTTTGTAAATGAAACGATGCCAACAGCCTAGCATTACTTTGTCATTAACCACTTTTGTGTTTTTGGGTAAAAGAAGTCCTTGACGTGCATGTACCAGATTTCACCTTCTTCTTTTTGTCTCATTCGGACGGAGTGAATGGCTGTCCTGTCCCGCAGGATGAGTTATGATGGGTCGTAAGTAGATCTTCAAATAAAGAATTAGGGAGAGCTAAAAAGAAAGTGAGACGGAAAGAGAGACAAGTGAAAAATTTATACCCTGTGGAAGAGGAAAGCATTCGGAGCTAGAGCATTACCTCTCAGAAAGGACAGCCGCGGTGCGCAGAGTGCCAAAGAGCTTCACGCATCAGTGAATGGAGAAGAGAGAGAGAGTGGAAGGAGAGAAACAAAAAAGAGAGAGACAAGAGCAGACAGTAGGGCGGAATAAAAAAAGCGCCTCTTTAGAATCTCAGAGGGGCCCTGAGCTTCAGTCATATGTGGCGTACAACAGAAATCACATGAAAACAGACAAACAGTGGGAGACGGAGAAAAGAGAGTGAAAGAGAGAAAGTGGGAGAGAGCGGGAGAGGGGTCTGTGGTGAAGACTGTTGTGAAAAATAATACGAGGAATACGTGAAATGTAATGCGCGCGAGAGAAGAGGTGTGGAACGTGGAAGAAAATACAAGAGTGGACTTCATCAAAACGCTGATTTATGCAGAGAGAAAAACCCACATCATTCTCCTTTTAGTACATTTACTTGCTGGCAGAGGCACTTTTTGGCAAGACATCATCGCTGTGAAGCCAAGTTTACAAAATGCAGAAGATGTGAGACTGTGAAAGAGTGAAACAGAGGGAGGGACCACGAGAGCGTCACGTATTTACGAAACAGGTCCTTAACTGAATTATTGATCTGCCACGTTTTTAAATACTCCTAAGAGACACGGTTGCAACTGCATACAAGCACACACACACACACGAATGGTTTACATACACAATATGGACAAAAGTATTGGGACACACCTGTTTTTCAGGGTTTGGGCCAGGCCCCTCACTTACCAAGACATTCTGGACAGCGCCGTGCTTCCAACTCTGTGGACCCAGTTTGTGGAAGAACCTTTTCTGTTCCAGCATGACTGTGTCCCAGTGCACAAAGCGGCTCCATAAAGACGTGGCTGGAGGAGTT
>JBBPCX010068092.1:0-12569 GCA_037974365.1 Hydrocynus forskahlii | reverse complement strand
ATTTCTAGTCTTGTTTGAGTGTTTGATGTTTTCTCTGCGTTCTTTATCCGTGTGATGAGAACCGAACCCAGAGAACTAGTTAGTGACGTCCTGGATCACCTTCACGTTTCTCACAGAGTTAAAGATAAAGAGTCGTAGAAACGAACACTGAAATGTATCTTCTTCCTGCTTGTGCTGGAATCAGTACACGCTGGCTGTGCACCGTGTTTGTGTGTTTGTGAGTGTGTGTGGTGTGTTTTTACCGGAAAAAGCGTTGTTAGTGTTGAGGAAGTAGACCTCCTCTCTGCCGTCTCCGTCCACGTCACATGCCGTCACTCCGATCGCGTTTCCACTGGGGTCTCGGAGGTGGTAGTATGGAGAGTTAGGGTCGTCTACTGCAATATTCACCAGCTTCTTCTGACCACGGTCATACTTCAGAACCAGGTTTGGTCCGTTGTACCTGAAAGAAATCGTTTAAAGCCAATTGTCTCAGCGTGTGATAGTTAATGTGTCTTTTTACCAGTAAAGTTAACAATAGAATAAACACGAACAAACAGTAAAGCAGTAAAAGTATCAGGTTTTGTTCTGTGTATAAAAGTAGTAGATGTTGTGTAAGCTGGTGAGGAGAACACAGGTTCGGTTCCAGATTCCTCCTCGGTTCCTCCAGCCGTTGTTTGGATTGCGAAACTCCATCAGCAGCTCCTGGTTTAATTTAATGAAGGACTGATCGAGCCAAACCAGGTTTCTGATTAAACTACAGTAATACTGGACTTCCACAAGAACTCACTGATATACTGAACATAACATCACTATTTACTGTAGAACAGTATTAGTGTTTATTCTGTTTAGTTTTATTTAGTACATTTAGTAATATTAATGTGGAATTAACTCTCACTGCTCCTCTAAACAGGTTTTAATAGTGTACACACACACACACACACACACACACACACACACAAGTATGATTTTTATCCCCCTCAGATCTGTGGTGCGAGAAGAGGGTGAAAGTAGATGTTCAGCGAAGTTGTAAACCCAACCCGCCACCACCACCTCCAGATCTCCGTCTCCGTCCACGTCCGTCACTGCCATCCCATAATTCAGCTGAGTGGGGTTGTGGAGCGCGTGAGGAGGCAGAACCGTGTCTGTGATGACCGAGAACATGGACCGGACCTCGGAGAGGCTCAGACAGAGAAGAACCGTGCAGAAGATCCACATCCTCACCTGGGGAACGTCAAGACAGAGAGGTGAGTGAACACCACACGCAGGAAGAGGATCAAACCCAAACCACCCCCAGCATCGTTTTGCATGCAGCAGTTTAGTAAACCATGAAATTAAAAGGCAATTTGTTCATTTGAATTGAGGATTCAGGGTCAGAAACGACCACGACACAAGGACAAAAGTCATGAGCAAAAATGTACCTCGAAAATTTGAACAGTTGGTGGCACTACAGACATTGATTGACCTCAAATTTTAAAATTTTAAAATAATTTATAAATAATTGCACATGTCCCTAATTGTGTAAAAGGAACACATGCAAAATGATAGTATGAAATAAAACAATGTCCCGAACCTCCTTTCAATATAAAAATGCACGGTGAAAATCCAGTAAAGCGGTGAAATAAAGAAGGTGCTCCACGAATACAGAGGCAGGTTTAAGTCAGAAAAGAACTAATTTATGTGTCTTTTTTAAGGTTAAGCTCTACTTACGTGTGTTGTTTCCTCCCAGAGCTGCAGTATTTCTAATTTGTCCTCGTCGTATGTGTTTTTATATCTCCCCTTTTACACAACCCCCGAGGTGCTGCTTTACACAAGAGCTTGTGTAAGCCAGCGTCCAATCAGGGACTACAGATTTGCATACACCGGCCTCATAACCACTCAGATGTCTCGTCTCCTCGGAGGGGCGTGACCTTATTAATTATTCAGCCCAGTTGGAGCGGACTCTCATGTGAGCGTCCTCACGTGTTTAAAAACAGCACAAAAAAGTTAAACCTTGTTAAAAAAAGGTTATAAAGAGACTCCAGGCGCCAGCAGAGGTGGGCTGAGGAGACAGAAATTATATACATATAATTATATAGATATAATTACTTCAATTAACTAATGAGGCAAGCCATAAAAAACCTGAGTAGGAGTGAATGAAATCCTATAGAACTGCAGAGGAGCTTCTTACTGCATCAGTACTGTACCTGGGGTTTCTGAGGGAAAATGTACTTCAGAAAGTACAAACACACACACACACACACACACACACACGTATACATACATACCTACTTATATAATGCAGTGTGTGTGTTTGTGATACTAATATGATTATCCAAATCACATTTTATGAATATTTTTAAATAGATTTTACATTATCTATCAAATAATTAAAAAGGATGCTACAACTAGAAAGCAGTGTCTCAGAGTGTCAGTATCACGGTATTCCAGCATAGACAACATCGTAGGTTTCTCTACATTTCTGTGCTGAAATATGCTGCTGTTTGTTCTACACCTGCCTAAAAAAGATTTTGCCCCTCTCCTCTCTTACAGAGACGTTTCAACTGAGTGGGACGAAGTGGGCCGGTGTTTCCACATTTAAAACACAATCTTAATGTCCCGAGCTGATGAAAGATCACACACAGGTTGGTAACGCTCGATTTGCTGTCCTACTCATTTTAAAACCAAAGAACAGGTTATTACAGGGCAAAACGACAGCCTGAGCAGTTCAGAACACAAATTATTGTCCCTTAACTTTATCATGTGCCTTTTTAATGAATTTGATTTTAAGAAATGAAGCTGCATCAACCATAAACATCTGAGTAATGTCTAAATATATGACACATGCAGCAAATAACATAAAATTTTTTTTTTTATTTATTTAAACCTTTATTTATCCAGGTAAACTGTTTGAGAACTAATTCTCATTTACAAACATGATCTGGCCAATATACATATAAATAACATTTGTTCGAATTCAGTACACACATGACAACATCTAAGTAACATTTTTTTATATACAGCACACATACGGCAACATCTAAGCAATATTTTTTCATATTTGTCACACATACGGCAACATCTAAGTAATGTTTTTTCATATTTGTCACACATACAGCAACAACAAAGTAATGTTTATTCATATACAGCACACAAACATCAGCATTTAAGTAATGTTTATTCATAATCATCACACCTACAGCAACATCTAAGTAATATTTATTCATAAACAGCATACATACAGCAACATCTAAGTAATGTTTATTCACAGCCAGTACACATACAGCAACATCTAAGTAATGTTTATTCACATTCAGTACACATACAGCAACATCTAAGTACCATGTATTTATATTCAGGACACATACAGCAACATTTAAGTAATGTTTATTCACATTCAGAACACATACAACAACATCTAAGTAATGTTTATTCATATTCATCACACATACAACATCTAAGTAATGTTTATTCATATTCATCACACATACAACAACATCTAAGTAATGTTTATTTCAATTTAAACGTATTTATCTTTTTAAAATATCTTTTAAATGTATAAATCAATGCTAGTTTTACTAATTTCACTTATAACTGTGTAACTCATTAGTCCTGAAACTGACAAATTCCTTGATTTTTTAACCTTCTTTTTCAGAATTTTGTTTAAAACATGTTTCTGTCATTTATGGCGGCTTTTTAGAATTTAAATTTAAATTTAAATTCAACACTTGTTAGATCTCTTGCGTGTGTGTGTGTAAACGATATGGACAAAAGTATTGGGACGCCTGAACATTCCACCAACAGGGACTTTAATGACACAGCATTCAAATCCATAGACTTTAAAATAGAGTTGGTCCCACTTTGCAGCTTCTCGGAAGACTTTCCACTTTTGTCCATATGGTGTAGCAAGCCTGAAAAAACATGTGTGTCCCAATACTTTTGTCCATATGGTGTAGGTCTAGCATCATGCTTAGCGGACAATCAAGAAAAACTACAATTCCCATCATCCCGTTCGGTGTCAGTTATGTGTTAACGTCACCCCCTTCTGTCTCCAAACATCCGGCCGTGGTGTGGAAGCTGTTGTGTCTTGGATTTTGAAGCAGGTTGGTGGATAAAATGCCTCGTTTTTAGCCAAACTGATGAATTTACCTTAAAATTTTTATTCCGTCTCGATTCTGCAGCCTTTGAGGCTGAACTCCATAAAACAGCGAAAAAACGAGAGTTCGGGGAAAATATTAGCAGATAAACATTCTTTTGAGTCCCTCCGGCTCTGCTGCTTGGTTTAACTCCTTAATTCTTCACATTTCAAACTCGTTTCTGACTCAGATAACACCAAAATGACAAGTTTCATCAAGAGTTATAGGAGTAAATTATGTTTAAATTGTGAAAGTGTTTATTTCTCAAGCTCAGAGTGGAGTTTACTTCCAAATGTAACCCTTTTTATTTACATACATTCTGTTCCTACTTGCCTTTCTGACTTGATTATAGAGCTGCATGATATGGACAAAATATCGGTTCTGTGCTTTTACTGTTACATAAACCAATTGCAATGCCTTTCAGTACACACTATGTGGTGAAAAGTATTGGGACACACCTGTTTTTCTGAGTTACGACACTGTGTGGACAAAAGTATTGGGACACTCTGTTTTCCAGGGTACTTCCAGTGACGGACGATCTTAATGCTTTAGCAGACCAAGACATTCTGGAAAAGCCATGCTTCCAACTTTGTGGACCCAGTTTGGGGAAGATCCTTTTCTATTCCAGCATGACTGTCCCAGTGCACAAAGCGAGCTCCATAAAGTCATGGCTGGAGGAGTTCAGTTTGGAAGAACTTGACTGGTCCACACAGAGCCCCATCCAGCACCTTTGGGATGAACTGGAACGGAGATTGAGAGCCAGGCTTTCTCTTCCAACATCAGTGTCTGACCTCATAAATGCTCTACAGAATGAATGGACACAAATTCCCACTAAAGCTCCAAAATCTTGTGAAAAGTCTTCCAAGAAGTTTGGAAGCTGTTACAGCTGTAAAGGGGCCAACTCCATATTAAAGTCTATGGGTTTGAATGCAGTGTCATTAAAGTCCGTTTTGGTGGAATGGTATACTTTTGTCCATATAGTGTATTAAAGGTCCATATCATCACTTTTCTGCTATTAAAAAGACTTAAACATCTGTAAATATTGTTTCAAATGTTACATTTGCTCCCCCTAACACAGTCCATTTATGGAAAATATGTTACACAAACAGTCAAATCAAAGTTTTTGTGATGTCACAAATCCAACATCTTTTACATCTCTCCTCATTCTGGCTACAGCAGTTTAGCTCCATTCATTCATGCACTTATTCACCAGCACCTTTAATGGTTAAACTTTTTTTTTTTGTTTACATGAAGACCTCAACTCATCAGAACACCCAGTAACTCACCTGGAGCTCTGATTGGTCGCCCTGTCAGAAACACTGTGATTGGTTAGACGCTCATTTTCATATTACAGTGTTAAAGATACATTTGTTAGAGTCGTAGAAAACTCCCACTAAAATTTACCTTCAGTCCAAACAGACAGTCGAGCTTGAACCAGTTGTTACTTTGTGTCTCCATTGTTGTGGTTTTGTGCAGACAGTAAATAAACAGTGTCCTCTTTCCATGTCGTCGTTACGACATGTCAGCCAATCAGAAAGCAGTGATGCAGTCAGCTCAGCTGTGGCCTGTTTTCAGCCCTGCCGTCGAGTAGCTCCGGTTCGGCTGAGGCTCGGGTCGCTTTATTTGTAATGAAACATATTTGTTCACAGTTCTTTGTGTCAGTGGAAAAGTGCCATTTGTAAACTCACCTCTTTCTTCCCCCTCAGAAGAATCTGTGTTGGTGCTGTGATGGAGGACAGCAGCCGTCCGGAGTCTGAGTCCAAACCCAGCGCTCCGGCCCGCTCTAAGAAACCAGACGCTCCTCTCTACGTGCCCAAAAAGCGCCAGGGCGAGGCGGGGGGGACCGCCGCCAACCCTCAGCCCAGAGAAACCCAGCAAACTCCGGGGGACAAAAAATCCAAGCCCAGACCTCGCTACACAGACAAGGCACGGAAATACAACAAGAACAAGAAGGACAAAGGAGGCGGAGATAAAAACAAGGCAGGAGAAGAGGCCCTGCCGAACGGGGAGGGAAAACTGGAGGAGAAGGAAGAGGGAGGAAAAGAGGGGGGGGATAAAGAGAACGACGAAAAGTTGACCACGGGAGATGCAGGAAACAGGGAAGACGTGAAAACGACTGGTGAGTCTCAAGAGGTGGCGAAGGAGGAAGTAAAGAAAGAGGAAGAAGAAGGAGAGGACTGGGATTCGTTATTTACAGAGGAAGGAGACTGTCTGGATCCACACCTTCTAGAAGAGGTACCTCACTTTATCTGAAGGCTGCTTTTAAAAGCTGGTTCTGCAGTGAAAGGTTGATCCACACGTCCATTCAAGGGTGATATTGTACTAACATCACTAACATCTTTCATACATTAACATGTACAGAGGACATACGGGGGAAACCTACAGACAGGTACTGTCGTCCAGTAACCAATAACAGAGTACTGTAATCACAGAACACAAATTCTTTATTTTAGTTTCTTACCTGACTGGAGCCTTGACGTTCACATTTTAAAGTACTGTCAGGTACTGTCAAGGTCTAGAAATCTGTATTTCAATCTAAACATAAAAACACTGTTCAAAAAATACAAAAGGGTGGGATATTGCAGTACTTTCTGTATATCAGTTTACCATGCAACATCTCTTACTAAATCAACACCAAATGCCACGCGTTTCATAAATGGATAAGAGATAAACTACTGTGGGTAAAACTTTTGACTGGTAGTGTGTGTGCATCTTATTTCAGATCTCGCAGAAGGCAGGGCGTGAAAGGACGTCTATTCAGGATCAACAGTTTAACTACTATGATTGGTCTCCAGAAGATGAGGAGGTGGAGCTGCGGGAGGATGAGCTGGCGCACATCGTGGAAATCTATGACTTTCCCGCCGAGTTTAAAACGGAGGATTTAATCAGGGCCTTCAGCGCTTACCAGTGAGTCCACCCGGCATAGTTAAGGCTGGTTTATGTGGCATAAACAGAACATCATCATTATGTTTCACTTACTTTAATTCAGTGTTTATGTAGTTTAACTGTTAATATACAGTGGCTTGTTACTGGTTCGTTGTTTATAGGCTCTCTGTAGTTGGTCTCGTAATCTGTCTTTTATGATTCATGCTAGTCTAGAATGTAGCAGTAGATCTGTGTTCCAGAGTAGATCTGTGTTCCAGAGTAGATCTGTGTTCCAGTGTAGATCTTTGTTCCAGAGTAAGTCTGTGTTCCACAGTAGATCAGAGCAAAGGTAAATCAGCATTCCAGAATAGATCGGCTTTCCAGAATATGTGCACAATCCAGAGTAGATCAGTTTTCCAGTGTAAATTTGTGTTCCAGAGTAGATCGGCGTTCAAGAGTAGATCAGTGTAAAAGTAGATCTGCATTCCAGACTAGATCGGTTTTTCAGAGTAGATCAACATTCATGAGTAGATCAGATTTCAAGAGTAGATCGGTATCACAGCCTAGATCAGCATTCCAGAGCAGATCAGTGTTCCAGAGTAAATCGGATTTCAAGAACAGGTCAGCGTTCCAGCGTAGTTCGGATTTCAAGAGTAAATTGGTTTTCAAGTACTGAAAGTTCTTATAATAAACTTGTGAGGTAAAATGTGAGAATTTGTCATATTGTGAATATATTGTGACTTTTCACTCCTAATAAAATAAATGTCCTTGTTGTGTTGTCAGAATAACCCCTCTGTGTGTGTGTGTGTGTGTGTGTGTGTGTGTGTGTGTGTGTGTGTGTGTGTGTGTGTGTTTCAGGAGTAAAGGGTTTGATATAAAGTGGATTGATGACTCTCATGCTCTGGGATTGTTCTCCAGTCCGATTGCAGGTCAGATTCAAACTGATCGACCAGAAGCCAGTTTGACACACATTGAGAGTTACTTTTTAGTTTGTGTTTTCTGTTTCATGAACTAAAAGTGTTATACGTGTGTGTGTGTGTGTGTGTGTGTGTGTGTGTGTGTGTAGCACGTGATGCTCTGAGGACCAAACACCCCATGCTGAAGGTTCGTCCTCTCTCCAAATCATCTTCA
Source organism: Hydrocynus forskahlii (assembly GCA_037974365.1). Taxonomy (NCBI): domain Eukaryota; kingdom Metazoa; phylum Chordata; class Actinopteri; order Characiformes; family Alestidae; genus Hydrocynus; species Hydrocynus forskahlii. The sequence continues at coordinate 4,482 of JBBPCX010068092.1, read as the reverse complement.
GCCACTAAAGCCAAAGCCCGCGCCTCCTCCGGTAAACCTGACCTCTTTGTGTTTTCATGAACTGTTTCAAAACAATCAAAGTAATTCATTTTCAATGTCATTATTTTGGTATTTTTTAAATACTCTGAGTACAGTATCTTCACCACTTGCAATTAAAATCTGCCCTTAAATCCAAAATAAGTATATCTAACAATGAACGACCTTCACTCGCCCCAGCGGAAGAAATCAATAAAATATCCCATCTCAGAGGAATTCTTTCTAGGTTATACAAAATCTTATCCATAGACACTGTCCCGACCGAAGCCTGGAATAAGGATCCCGATCTCTGGACACAAATCTGTAGTAACACCTTCACCATGACTAACAATACTAACCTACAATTAATACGGTACAAAGTCATTCACAGAACGCATATCACCCAACACTAAATGTATAAAATGGGACTCACATCTGACACTTTTTCACACTGCACACTTAACACTTCTGATGATTACTTACACTCAACCTGGTCCTGTCCACCATTACAGCACTTTTAGAAAAATGTCACTCTCTCACATTTTGAGTCGTGACATTCCATTATCTCCATCCCTCTGTTTACTGGGAGACCAACAGCTCATCTACCGCCCAGATATTCCAAGTCTGCTCTAGTCGCCTTAACTGTCGCCAAGAAAACCATTTAGTTCAGCTGGAAAACCAAAACCTCAGTGAACATCAATCACTGGCTGAATCTCCTCGAAGAACACATTTCACTGGAATTAAACCGATGTCAAAACCCAACATCAACCCTTATAGAAACCTGGAATCCTTTTATTGTCACACTTGAGTTAGCTGTTAACTAACCATATTATGTACATACACACACACACACACACACACACTTCAGAAATTGCAAATATTTAAACCCTCTCTCTCTGTCTCTCTCTCTGTCTGTCTCTCTCTCTCTCTCTCTCTCTAGATTATCTCCTCCCGGTAAAAGAGCGTCCTCAGACAAGTGCAGTTCTGGCCCGCCGTTTGGTCGCCGGTGCTTTAGGAGTGAAGAACAGTCAGAGTCAAGAACAGCGGGAGGCTGAGAGGAACCAGCTACGGCAAGCCAAAGGTGAACCTTCTTCTGGACACTTTATCAGAAACACGATGTACCATGTAGTTTTTTTTTAATTTGATTGTTTGCGTACAAACCCAAAAAGTTGATGCTTATCTGTAGAATTAGTCCAACCAGGAGTGCAGAAAAATAGAAGTAAACCCAGCATTTCTGATTTGTTTTCCTCAGAGTAACATCATGTAGAATGTGAAAGAGTGTGTTTAGCAGGTTCCGCTTGTCTATGTATCGATCGTGTGCAGCAGTTTGAAAAGAGCTAGTCAGAGAATTCTTCTTATAAGTTGAAGAGCGGCTCAGTGTTAAAGTAGAAAAACAAGACTAAACCCAGAATTTCTGAATTTTTACTTTCAGAGCAAAAGCGACTGGCAGCGAAGCAGCGAGAGGACGCCTGGGAGGGGAGGTGAAGCTGACAGAGGAGAGAGAGAGAGAGAGAGAGAGAAAGTGTTTGTGTATGAGTGTGTGTGTGTATGAGTGTGTGAGTGTGAGAGTGTGTGTATGAGTGAGTGTGAGTGTGTGTGTATGAGTGTGTGTGTGTATGTGTCTCAACCTGCCTCTGTTGTATTTGACTCTCTCCAGTTTCTCTGTGTTTTATAGTAAATCTAATCCAGGTCACAGAAACGCTTGTAGTAAAATTAACGCCTGTTTTGGTGCTAAAATGAAACTAAGTTACGGAAAAGTTCTCTTTCTGGGTTCTTGGAACTTTCTGTTTCTCCTTTTAGCCAAAGTTCAGTCAGTAACTCAGACCAAACCCCCAACATCGGTGGCGTAGCCGTGCTTTGTGTTTCCGTAGTGAACAAGGTCAGACAAGCTTTACAGTCATTCACTCAGTCTGTAGGTTTTATGCCGTTGTTAAAATGTGAACGTTTAGTTTTTGTTTGAATTTTAAATCAGTTTATTTCTTGTAAATACTGCACCAGCTTTAAAGCGGCGAATCGTCCTGAACGAAGCTTTTTGTTGTTGAAGTACCAAATACGAAGCAGAAGTCTGCGCACCCCTGTGAGACCCGTCCTTTAGGTTTAGAGCTGCATGTTTTTTTTTTTAACTGGGAGCACTGCTGTAAAGGTTCTTGACTGTGATTTGAATTAAAAGCTTTTTAAACTGTAATGTGGATTTCTCTGAGTGACTTTCAGAGTAGAAATGATCTGATGAACATCGAGCGCTGGTTCTGACTCCTGATTGGCTGAAACCTTTGAGCCTGTTCTTAAATTCTCAGTATTTTGTAATGTAATACTTACATTCTTTGTTCATTAGAACGTTAAATTCGTTATTAGAATATAATGAACTGTTTAGATGTTCAATAAGAATGTTTAAGTAGAATTTTTACCTCAAGTAGGACATACCAAAAAAGTATGAACAGCCAAACAAAAATGTTGAAATGTATAAATGTATACACAAATATATATATCCATACATATACACACATCTAGGACAGCTGGTGGTCTAGAACAGGGGTGTGGAGCTCCAGTCCTGGTGGGTCATGGTCCAGCAGGTTTTGGTGATTTCCCTGCTCAGAAACTCCTGGTTCTCCTCACCAGTTAATTGTCAGGTTTAGTGAATGTGTTTGAGGAGAACCATTGAACTGTGCTGGACACCAGAACTCCAGGACCGGAGCTCGACACTCCTGGTCTGGTGGTTAGGGAGTTGCCCCTGCGACCAGAAGGTTGTGGGTTCAAATCCCAAGACTGCTGGTAGCACCATTGAGGTTCTCTTGAGTAAGGTACTGTCCCCACACTGCTCCCCGGGCGCCGTATTCCTGACCACCCCCTGCTGCAAATGCGTTAAATAGGAAGAGGAAGAATTTAACACTGTTCACACTGTGTGCTGTGATGTTTAACGTATGACTATAATAGGCGGTGTTATACACACAAATTACACACTTTAAAAACACCCACACGTTTGGTTCACTTTTGGATTTTATTGAAACATGTTACAGAAAGAAACCCAAAGTTACACAGGATTGCTGCACCTGATGAGTTTTAGTGAAATGCTGTTCGTCACATTATGGTAATTAAACTCTGGTTCATGAGCTCCTACTGACTAAGAGTAGTTCACACTCTGCTGACTCAGTAGCAAAGTGAGCGAAGACAGAACGGTCTGCATATCTCCGTTTATTGTGAAGTTTTTAAAAACAAAGTAGTTTAAAAAAAAAAAAACTACAAATAAAAACCCAGGCGATCAATAGATATTTATACATCAGGGCCTTTCAACAAAAAGGGGGTGGAGACTAGAAGGAAAAAAAAAAAAAGAAAAAAAAAGGGTCTCAGATAGGAAACACACACACACACACACACACACACACTCATTCACACTTCAGGATGACCGTGCAGCCACACGTCTCCGAACGAAAACGATAAAAGCCGAGACCGAGGACACAGGGAATGTTTCAAACGCAACTAGAAAACTCTTTAAAACAAAAATTAAAAGTCTAAAAAGGGGGAAGGAAAAAAAAAAAAAAAAGTACACAGTTGTTGGACACGTTTTGAAATGTAATAACACCTGAATGTTCACCGGACCTTTTTTTTTTTCGCTTTCTTTCTAAACGTTTTATTAAAAAAAAAATAAAAACGAAAATGCAAGTACATGAAGTGCAAGTCCGTGTGCGGGGAGGCGGTTCGCCAGTGACGAGACGGTTCCCTTCAGGGTCTCTGGCCACATTTAGAATCACATTTAGGAGGCGGAAACAGTGAGGAAGAATCAGCTATGCACGGTTTTAGTCCATTTCAGAAGAAAAAGAGGGGGAGTGCAAAAAAATAAAATAAAAATAGGACTTTGTTCATTTTGTCACCTGGAAGAGATGAAAAACGATGAGGAAAAAGAAAGGCAGGGAAAGTGAAGGTCACGGATGAGTCGAAGGGGCAGGCTTGCTTCACTGCGCCTGAAAAACAAAGTACATCATCAGAAAAACCTGCAACAACGTTAAACATTCCTGAGCTGCAAGAAAGTCTTGACCCCCCAATTTCTTGACATCTTGATGACAAAATGTAAAGAATTTGTTCACATTTCTTTACATGAAAGAAATGTGAACAAATGTTTTAGTGACAGGCTGCAAAGTGTCTACAAATACAAGGAGCCTAAACAAAGGAGTTCCAACCACTCAGCATCACTGGTATACCCACACAACTAGTGGTGCTGTTGCAGGCTGGTCCAATGTCTGTGTGCAAATACACTATATGCACAAAAGTATTGGGACGCCTGACCATTACACCGATGGGGACTTTGACACTGCATTCAAATCCATAGACTTTAATATGGAGTTGGTCCCTTTACAGCTATAACAGCTTCCACTCTTCGTGGAAGACTTACAAGATTTGAGTTTCTGTGGGAATTTGTGTCCATTCATTCTGTAGAGCATTTATGAGGTCAGACACTGATGTTGGACGAGAAGG
>JBBPCX010068091.1:0-12570 GCA_037974365.1 Hydrocynus forskahlii | reverse complement strand
TTTAATTGTATAATATTTCAGCTATCTTGCTTTTAGGCTATTCATGAGTGGGGCCAAGTAAAATATTTTATTTCAAACTTTATTTGATCTTCAGGCGGCCCCGTTTCCGCTTACCACTAGGTGGTACCCAAGTCAGAGCTGTCCTAGCATATCTTTCGTTGGGTAATATATATATTAAAGTATAGAAATTGTACCAAATAGCAGCAAAAAAGTAGGTTATAGATATATTACACATATCGTAAACCCCCAACATTCGCAGAGGTTACGTTCCAAGAGCACCCGCGAATAGTGAAAAAAAAGCAAATTTGCGATGTGGTTAAAAAAATGCCTAAAAAGGCCTATTTTATTGTGTAAACCCTAAATATGCCCCAAAACATTTTAAAATCAGCTTAATACATTACTCTTAAAGACAACGTAAAGGTAAACCCGTATTTGTACCGTACAGTGCTAGAATGCAAAATACTGATGTTACCCGTGTATAGACTGTACTGTAATTCATGCATGCATGTTTTCTTTGGTATGCGCTGTCCTCTTCTTTGGTATAAGCAGGTAAATCCAGTAATAAATTAATTTATTTTACAGTAATAAAAACACAGGGCTTTAGTGAAAAAAACACTCGAGACACGCTCCATGCGAGAAACTGTTCTGAGGCGGGAATTCTGGACTGCAGCTGCAAGAGATGCATCACAGGGAAGCAGCCAATCAGCAGCAATGAGAAATGAATAATGTTCTGGGATTGGCTACCTTCCACCCCTCGCCTGATTACAGCGGTATTTTACCATCCCAAGATGCAGAGGATATCTACGGTTAACACGAATTTGTGGGAGTTTCTGCAAACAATTACTAGTTAGGTTCTAAGAAAACATTTGCAAATGACTAGCGGGGGTTTACTGTATATATTTATGTATGTAGGTGTGCGTGTGTGTGTAAAAACCAGACGAGTGAACAAAGATTTAAATAAATTATTCTGATTCTGATTTCGTTTCTACATCACGACTCTTCAGGAGAGGACAACACCTCTGTCTTCAATCTCCTTAAATCTTTGTAAATCTCCAGGCGCATTAGGACCTTGCATATTTTACTTCTCCACCAGGAGATCTTCTCACAGCCTGAAGGTCAGCTGCTTCTGGTTTTGATGTACCTGTGGATAATTTTTAACAAGGTGATCAACCCCGTCATTACTAACATGAAATAAAACAAACACCCAGGCTGTGTGTCTGTGTGTGTGTATGTGCATGTGTGGGGTGAATGTGTGTGTATGTGTGTGATAAGTGTGTGTGTGTGTATTCTGCAGTAGTTTAATCAGAGGGAGATTATCTGTCCAACACAGGAGATAGCGTCACACGGATCTAGAGGTCGAAGGTCAGCCATATAATATTGTTATGTCCTTCTTGTAAATCTCATGGTCACATGACTGGGCCGATCGTTGTATAGAACCAGGACAGAAGCGCTGGTATATGTGTGTATGTGTGTGTGTGTGTGTGTGTGTATGTGTGTGTGATGTGGCGTGGCGTTCAGTGATTGGCTGATGAGTGTTTTTTTAAGGGAGGTGAATCAAAAGTTCAGATCACGGAACTGTTCTGTGTCTGAAAGTTAGCTTTAGTGCTGGGCCCACAAGGCTAGTGTCCCTAACAAGTAAAGGAAGGTGTTTACACACTGTTCTTTACATACTGCTGTTTACGGACTGTTGTTGACTTCGGCGTCAGATTTTGTCTGGGGGCGGGCAGGGGTGCGTGCAGTACTCTGTGTCTCGGCTGTAGTCTGAGGGGGAAAATATGGGGTGGGGGCGCACGCTGCTCTCTACGTCTCTACTGCTGTCCAAGAGGTGTAGAGTGTGTGTGTGTGTGGTTCCGGTGCCCATGGTTGTTGACATACTGCTCTGTACATTACAGAATACATTTGTTTGTTCTATCACCTTAAATACACTGTTAACAGACACCATCTGTTTTTGAGCTGTAAGGAAAACTCACTTATGTTTCGCACTGTAAGGACAGTTTTTCAGTGTTTGAACTGTAAAGACAGCAAAATGAGTCTCTACACTGTTTTACAGTCCGGCTCTACAAAACATCTGAGGCCTGGAACACAGACTACTAGCTTAGCTAAGAATGCTAGCTGTGTGTACTGTGTGCATGTGTGTGTGCGTGTGTGTGTGTGTGTGTGTGTGTGTGTGTGTGTGTGTGTATGTATTAATAGGCTGTAATCGCTCCAGGGTGTCCTGATAAATTCCCACGACCTTTTGGTGGACACACCTTTAGCAAACCACATCAGCAGTACTCTTTCTCTCCCTCTTTCCAGTCTCTTTCTTTCTCTCTCTCTCTCTCTCTCTCATTCACTCTCTCCATTTTCTCTCTTTCTCTCTCTCCATTCTCTCACTCTCTCCATTCTCTCTTGTGTGTGTGTGTGTGTGTGTGTGTGTCCAGGCTTCTGTACATTTACAGTTATGTAAGAGTGTGTTTGTGTTCCTGCAGTGTGTGTGTGTGTGTGTGTGTGTGTGTGTCCTGTCACAGAAAGTTTTGAGTGAGCTGTGAAACCAGTCTCTCACTGCTGGGCACCGAACACACACTGTGCTGCCCCCCAGCCTCACCCCCGGAGTGTCTGATTATTATAGTTTCAGTCATTAGTCAGGGGGAACAAACCATTTAGCTCAAAGTCACACGTGTGTTTATACGATTTTGATCTCCAGAACATCTCAGTCTTAGACCTGGAGCCAATATACAGAATTAAAACATTTATTTCAGTAAAAATTCAAGCAATCCATGACGCTTTCTAACGCTCTATAACACTCTATAACACCATAAAACACCCTCTAATACTGTGTGCGAGTAAGGGAGTGCAAGAGAGCGAGAGAGCCTGCGTGTGCATGTGCACGCGTGTGTGCGTGAGTGTATTTTGCAGGTGTGGCCGGACTCAGGCCTGCAATCTTCTGACATTTTCTATTCACTCAAAGAAAGTGGGGGATGGGGGGAGAAAGAGAAAAAAGAGGAAAGGGAGAACAAGACATTAAGAGAGAGAGACTGAACGAGTAAAAGAGAGGGGGATAGGGGTGTTTCTGGCACAGAGCCACGAGGATGATGATGAAAAAGACGCAGCTGCACAGCCAGCAGGGAGCGCTCTGACAACCATCACTCCCTCACCTGCGGACAGCTCCATCGCTTTCTCACCTGCAGGAGCTCTTCAGAGCTCCAGCCCTTCCCTTTTCTCCAATGTCATCAGACACAGCGTCACATTTCCTTCACTCACGTGGGCTGCGTCCGAAATCGCATACTTCCCTACTATATAGTATGCGAAAAACAGTACGCGAGGCGAGTAGTTTGTCCGAATTCATAGTATTCGAAAAACAGTAGGCGAGAAGTACCCGGATGACCTACTGCTTCCGCCCGAATTCTGTAGTAGGCATTCGATAGACACTTCACTATCCCATAAGGCAGCGGGAGAGGCGGTGTCATTTTCGAAAAATGGCAGAAAATGGAGACGCGGCTCTTTTCAAGTGTAAGTTCCTTAAGGAAAACGTTGTTCATTGTGGTTAAATTACACTTGTGAGAAAATGCCCTCTGTAAAGGTAAAAAATAATGCCATTGCATTAAATATTTAAAAAAAATTGTGACGACACATGACACGTGACATCAGCACAGCGGATGTAGTACGTCCAAATTCCATTCATACTACCCTCATTCATACTATATAGAACGTACTGTTTTAACGGTAGAGCAGTACGTTCAAATTCAAATGTAGTACCTACTCAAGTAGTATGCGATTTCGGACGCAGCGTTAGACATGTAATCAAATCTTCTTTATCGTCATCACCATCCAGCCCCACATACAGACATAACAGCTCAGCTCACTGGCGCCATCTGCTGTTTAAACCAGCAACCAACAGCAGCGATTATAAGACTCATCACACACTATCAGCCCACTTATGCACATTCAGACCAATCACACACTATCAGACTACGTATACACATTCAGACTAACCACACACTATCAGACTAACCACACACTATCAGAACAACGTATACACATTTAGACTAATCACGCACCATCGGACAAAGCACACACACCATTAGATTCAAGTTAGGGTTAGGGTTATATATAGCATATTATCATACACAGAAATAAATTACAAGATAAAACAAAAGAGAATAAAATATAATAAAATTATGGAAGAAATAAAAGAAATAAACACAGAAAATCAAAAACAGAGAATTGAAACCGCAGTAGAAGTGTAAATGTTTAAAAGAATTCAGGGGAGAATTCTGCAGTTTTTAGCAGCTTCTTAAAGCCACAGTTGGCACAGATCTGATGCTGATGGGCAGTTTGCTCTAGCAGTGACCTCGTAGTGACTTCACTGGTCAACAAATTTTTACAAATGTTGCTGAAATAAAATTTGTCATCTCTTATCAATTTTTATGTGCTCAACATGAACATGACAATCAAAATGCTAAATTGGCTCTAGTTTTTTTGTAATCTGCAATAATTGTTTACATCACGAAATGCATACCAATAGTAATAGGCCTACGGTTAATATCTGTAAAAATCATAGACTACCTAGTCATAGACTACTTAGATTTCTTTGCCTGTCTCTGGTACAGCTGTTCGGGAGCATCTCTGGGGTCCAGTAGTAGTCAGTCAGCATGGTAGTGGACCATTTTCCCTGGTATCTTTGTTCCATTGTTGTGATATCTTGATTGCATCAAAAGTACTGCATTGCATCAGAAAATTATTCAGTAAACTCTGGATGATGTGTGATGATCTGTACATGATGGTATTATTCAATGTGATGCAATATTACATCATTCTAGGATTATTTAGGATGTTGTTACAGTCCTACTGGATACATTTACATGGTGAGACATAGAAAAAGAACTGTATGAAATATCTTCAAAACGAGAGCCAATAAAATGTCTTTTCTTGGTTTTGGTTAGGACTCTATCAGCAGCATTTTGAATGAGCTGGCTCTGTCTAATGGACGTTTTGGGAAGCCCAGGGAGAGCGCTGAAATAGTCATCAGTGCAGGAAATGAAGGCGTGGCTAAATTTCTCTAAGTCTTGTTTGGATACAAAGTCTCTAACTTTAGCAGTTTTTAAGGTTCCAAAATGCTGACTTTGTTACAGCTTTGGTTTGATCACAATGAATCTATTGGTCCAAAGTCACTGAGTGTTGGTTGGAGTGTCATGTGCATAGTTATGATAGGACATAAGAATTTGACCCAGAGGAAGTATGTACATGGTCAGCAGGACACGTCCAAGAATGGACCCTTGAGGGACTCCACATATCTAATCTCAGACTAATCACACACTATCATGCTAATTATATACATTCATGCTAATGAAACACACACATGCGCACACTATCAAACTAATACAAATTTAGACAAATGGCGCACTCTCAGACTAATCACACACTATCACATTAATCACACACTATCAGAATAATTGTACACAATCAGATTAATCACAGACTATCAGACTAATTATACACATTTAGACTCCTCACACACCATCAGATTAATCACACATTATCAGACCAATCGCACACAATCAGACTAGTCACACACTACCAGACTAATCACACACTATCAGAGTACTTGAACACGTTTAGACTAATCACACACAATCAGACTAATCGCAAACGATCAGACTAATAACAATCAGACTTTTTTCCCAATGTTTTAACCGTCACTAAATTGGCTTTAATCTAAATAAATTTCATGAATTAACTAATAGGTTACACATACATAAGTGAGACAAAGGGGGTGAGCGAGAGAGCGAAGAAGAGGGGGGGGGGGTAAATGTGAGAATAAAAGGGAAAGAAAGAGAAAAACGTGAGAGAAAAGAAAAAGAAGAAAAAAAGTCGCGGTGCCCCTTTAAAGCGCACCACTGTTCCTCCCCTTTAAACCGGAGTCAGTTATTTATTTATTTACTTTCTGTCGACTCAGTCGATGACGTCGCGCGCGGCCACGTCACCCTCTAGATTCAGACTGTCCGGCGCACCGCACGAGCGCGGAGATCAAACGCAGAACATCATCAAACGGGACGAGTGTGCAGGCTCGCGCCCGGTCCAGTATTTTTGCGACGCCTCATTAAGATCTTTAAAAAGGACTCAAGCCGCAGAGTGACAGAGCGGAGGGGGCAGGTCCGCGGAGTGAGGGGGGCACAAGCTGAACACGGAGAAAGAAAGTTGCACGAGATTCAAGCTCGAGACCTTGGAAAACCGGATTCGGGGTGAGGCTGCAAAACGCGTGAGCCTGAAGGTGCTAAAGGTGCGCGGTGCAAAACTAACGGCTCTTGCATTTCCACCCCCCAAAAAAAGAGGCTCGCGAGCGCCGGGATGAACGTGTTCCGTCTGGCCGGTGACGTGTCGCATCTCACGGCGATTATCATCCTCTTCCTGAAGATCTGGAGGTCCAAATCATGCGCAGGTGAAGATGATGTTAATGACCTTCTGCTGGACCGCTCTGGGTTTTGGGTTTAAGATATCCGGCTAACCGCCTGGATCCAGAGCCGCCGGTATTACAGGCGCAGGATTTCTCCTTTAGCCAGATAGTTTAAGCCCAAACTCAAGCCTGTCAGACAGAACAATTAACGGATAATAATGGGATGTTAGTATTAACTTAATGATTAGTAGTATAATTGAATAAGCCTCACTTTAGACTGAAGCTATCCGGCTAAATCGAAAACACCAGGCTTTTATGACCCCCTTCTCCCCGTTCTACCCTTACACCCCTCCTTCTCAGCTTTCCAGCTGTATAAACAGTCCTGTAGTTTTGCAGCTCCCTGGCGGCTGAAATGAAACGCTGCATGGACGTGACCGTCGTTTACCTTCGTGCGTCCTGTTATTATTTATAACTCGCTGTTATTTGCCACGAGAGGCTGTACAGGTATGCTGTGAACCTGGTAAATGTTTGTGTGTGTTCGTGTGTGTTTTGCAGGTATTTCAGGAAAGTCTCAGGTGCTGTTTGCTTTGGTTTTCACCACCAGGTATCTGGACCTGTTCACCAGCTTCATCTCCATCTACAACACCGTTATGAAGGTGTTGTCATCACACACAGATACAAACACACACACATGTATACAACGCTGGGCTTCATACTCATTTATGTCCTCCCCCTCCCCATCACTCAGTATATCTGTCCTCTGTCTCTCTGGGTGGGCAGGTTGGTCCTCCCTCTCGTGCATCACTCAGTACAACTCTCTCTCTTTCTCAGGTGGTGTTTCTGGTTCTGGCCTATGCTACAGTGTATCTGATCTACATGCGCTTCAGGAACTCGTATGATTCAGAGAACGACTCGTTCAGGGTGGAGTTCCTGCTGGTTCCAGTTGCTGGTTTGTCTTTTCTGGAGAACTACGCCTTTACACCGCTGGAGGTACCGGCCGCCGCTCAGACAGCCACTTTATTTAACAAAGAGATCAGATGGAACAGAACAGTGAGAAATCAGACCTCAGACCTCCTCTAACTCCAGATGTAGTCGATGAGTCGAGACATCTTTGGAGTCCGAAATTTGCTTCTTCAGTTCAGAACCAGACGCTAGGAGTCAGTAGTCAAAAGTCCGTACTCCTTACAGCAGGCCTGGTTTGTTTTGTTTTTTGTTTTTTTGTAAATTGTTTTGCCAAACAATACCTCTGAATTGAGCATTTTTACATTCATTACCTGGTACCTGTTAAACATATAATATCTCCTATAATTTTATAATTGTACAATATTTAACATGTCCTATAATTTTAAATATAAAATAGTTAACATCTTCTATAATTTTATATGTAACATCATTTTAAATAACATACCATCTATCACTTTTTCAGCATTTAGTATTAACTGTTTTTGTTAGGAGCTGAAAGAGTTTAGCCTCAAAATTCTGCTGATGTTTTCTGTCAGCTCTGAGGTCCTGAGTATCAACTATAGTCTAAACTGACTCTGCAGCAACCTCACACACAAACACACTCAGACACACACACACCACAAGCCTTATACCTCGGTCATTCATTCTGAAGTGTTTACAGAACATTACACATCATTATTACATCAGCAAACAAAAAAGACAAAAACAGACTTACGAGATTTTATTCGGAAAGTAAGGTGTTCTTTAGCTGTGAATAAAGGAGCTCAGAGTTTTTCTGTGCGAAATAAAAGACCCTCCACTGCTGTTTGTTTATTCCATGTGTTTTGAAATCTAATCCTGAGTCTAAGTGAAGCTTTTGATACAAGTAAAATCAAATCATTGGTCGAACTGTTGTGAAGTCAGATGTTCAGCCCTTGAGTCTGTTGTTGTGTGTGTGTGTGTGTGTGTGTGTGTGTGTGTGTGGTGCAGATTCTCTGGACCTTCTCCATCTACCTGGAATCGGTGGCCATCCTGCCCCAACTGTTCATGATCACTAAGACGGGAGAGGCGGAGTCTATCACCACGCACTACCTGTTCTTCCTGGGGCTCTACCGCTCCCTCTACCTGGCCAACTGGGTGTGGCGCTACCAGACTGAAGGCTTCTTCGACCAGATTGCCGTGGTCTCCGGAGTGGTCCAGACCATCTTTTACTGCGACTTCTTCTACCTCTACTTCACCAGAGGTGAGTCCAATCCCCCTGGTGGCACTCAAGGGAACTGCAAGCCGGAGTTTGGAACATTTCGCTAGTTCCTTGGCTCAGACGCCGCAAGGTAATTACCTGCCGCGCTGAATCTGGTGTGTCTCAGCAGATGTTCCCCACCCCAGGATCCCCACCCAGAATCCCAGCAGATCCACCAATTTTGTTTTTCTTTTCAGGACCCAGGTGGTCCATGAGCTGGTGCCCACAGCCATTTAGCTTGTCATTCAAAGAGTCATTTATTACATTTCCTTTAAAAATAGTACTTTTTTTTTAACCAAAATTAATTCTAAAAGTATTGCCCATTTGTCCATGCTGTGTCCTTTAGAGCCTTAAGACTGATGTGTTAGCATTAGCTAGAACAGTTGTTGGTAGCTTAGTTAGCTACATTCGCCATAACCAATAGTTGACAGAGCTCATAGAAGCAACAGACAACAGTGAATTTTCATTTTGTACCATTATATTAAAGTAGGAATCAGATCAGAATGATCGCATTCTGGGTTTAATACCATTAGAAATGCTATGTTCAGCGACTACATCTGTAAATGCAACTAAACGATGATGCTAACAGAAAGAGTTAATATGAAATGGTTCATTGTAGAGACACTGAACAGTGGAGGTGAATGGAGCCAGATAACTCCAACAAAAATACAGTAATTTAATTCACTGTAGACCCCCAGGAAACCTCCACGTGTCTGAGTGTTTATATGTTTAGTTTTTGGAACAAAAGCTTCTCAAAACTCAGAACAATGACTTAGGCGTCAGGTTGTACAGCCATAACCATATGGTGGAATTACTTTCTGTGAGGAGCTTTCAGAGGGAGACGTCTGGTTCCATTCACCTCCACTGAGAGTTATGAAGGAATTTTAGAAAATTGGTGGCGCTCCCCTTTATTTGTTTCTCTTTCTCTCTGTCTGTCTGTCTGTCTGTCTGTCTGTCTGTCTCTCTCTGTCTCTCTAGTTCTCAGAGGAAGTGGGAAGATGTCTCTGCCAATGCCAGTGTGAAGAAGACTTGTGGCCCAGCACCCCACCCCAGCCTTTCCAAACTACCCTGTTTGTCCGCCCCACCCCCAACCCCAGTCCCCAGTGGCCACGCCCATCCAGCTCCCTTTAAATCAGACCTGCGTGCCACATCTGCCACAGCGAGAAGAACATCTAGACCAAACAACGAAGGGAAGCCAGTTACCCAGTTAGCATGACGTAATTAGCGTGGCCATTCGCCCTCATTCTCATCATTAATATCGGTAGCATCATTAGCATTTTGACTGAACTTCTTTAATGATGACACCACGGAGAGTAGAAGAAGTGCCTTACTGGACAGCGCCCGAGCGTCCAGCGACCTTCCAGATGCCTTATCACTCCTTACCTAGAGCACAAAACATACTGTCTTCCCTTCCATATGTGTGTGTGTGTGTATGTGTGTGTGTGTGTGTGTGTGTGTGCAATGCATGTTAAAAGGATTTGTTAAGCAGATGGGACCAACAAGTACTTTTGAGGGCCCTCTATATTTCCATTGGTTCTGAATGATTTTCTTTCTATTAGAAGGTCCTGTGTTGGTCTGAACAGGGATCAGGCTCCTTCTGACTCTCTGTGCTGAACATTTTAGTGAGTTTTAGTGCTCCAGCACACACATTAAACCCCCCTTTTTTCACTTGACATTACTTCAGTACTCTACTATTACCTAAAGGTAATGAGTTTATTACACAATTAATTACATTCTCAGATAGAGATCAGAACATAGAAACAATGCAGTGTCCCTTTAAAGATCTGCCCTTTGACTTATTTTGAGGGTTTTCTGTTCAGTAGGAAGTGCAGGAATGTGTTTTACTGTCTGGTGTGTTGGAGCAGCTAAAACACTAGCCTGGGTAGAACAGGGTCAGATAGAGAGACTGTGTTGTCGTGTGTGTGTGTGTGTGTGTGTGTGTGTGTGTGTTTGTGTGTGTTGGTGAAATGTTTTAATCTCTTTTATACTGTGCTGGCGCTGATCATCTATGGTTTTAGAATCAGTGTTTATTACACATTTCAGATTCACACAAGAGCCAAAAACACCATTTTAAACAGCCTGCGTTTGTAACTGGCCACTCAGGCAGCAGGTTAATGGGCCACTCCACCATAAAAATGGATTTTAATGTGTCATAAGTGTGTTAAAGTTCTCCTGTTGGGTGGATCGGCCCTTTAAGCCTGGTCTCACGAGTGGCTCAGTATTCTGTGTTCATTTTTGTAAATTGCGCTTAATCAATAAAAGACTAAATGATGTCTGCAGTGTTTGTGTGTACCGGTTCTGTGCCGCTTTGTAAAGGTAAAGCTACAGTTGGTGTCTTTTTTTTAAGCCTTTTGTTTTTATTGTTATAAACTTTGGGGCAGAAACGTTCAGCCTGAAGACCCTGAGGACCCCAAGGGTGATATTAAGCATTTGTCTCAATGTGAAGATCCAGTGTTTACACCATGGAGTAAACAAACCAGAATACTGAACGACATAAGACAATGCAATCATAATAATATTAATAATAACAGAAAAATGCATTTCCTGAAGTGATTGTGCAGCTGGTGGTTGCTAGGTGTCCACACAGATTAAGCGTGTGTGTTGTACTTGCTGTATGGTGATATAAGTGGGGGTCTGTCATTTAGAGCAGCTCTAACATGACACTTCAGTGCAAAACTCTCTCAGTTTACCCAGTTAAATCCAATCCATCAGCTACAAGAAGTCTGGTGCAGTTAGCACAGTGCTAACTGGTGGGGAATAAGCTTCAGGGCAGGAGCTACAGAAGATAAACATGTTTCGCTTCGAGACCCATTCATCTCCACGAACAGTCAAAATTTCTGGCACGCCACAGGTAGCATGTTCCACAGAAGCTCGAACACACTGAGATCTGTGGAGTTTTGTGTGTGTGTGTGTGTGTGTGTGTGTGTGTGTGTACTTTACCAGTCCATCAGGCAGCAGTGACGATGAAGTACCGTAATGAACAGATTACAGTCAGTTCACTAGAGCAGCACACATGAAGCAGGAGGGCACTGTGTCAGAGAGAGAGTGCGTGTGTGTGTGTGTGGGTGTGTGTGCGTGTTTGTGTGTGTGTGTAAGATCACGGCAGCAGTGTTTTCCTGTGTTTGTACAGAACTTTGGTCCCCTCCCTCACGGCTCCGCCCACTACTTTTGCCGCAGAGGTGATTGACAGTGGAGTTGAGGCCAAAGCTGCCACCCTCTGTGCTGTTTTGGTTTTCTTTCCTTTCCCCTTTCCCTTCTCCATCACCCCGGAGCCCTCGAGTGCCCCCCTGCCCATGGCCGTCACCAGCTCGCACCAGAACTCCCGCTCCGCCCTCTTCCTCGCATCCTCCTCCTCCCTCCATCTTCTCCGCTCCTCTTCAGGCCCCTCTGGTGCCCCTTCACCTAGCCCCACCCCCTTCTCTCCCAGAATCCTTTGCTGCACCTGCCGGATGGCTCTATCCGCGTGCAGCAGCATGTCGCAGGTGTAGGGGCTTCCTCCGTTCCTTTCCACCATGGAGTCGATCTTCATCAGCAGCTCCACCACCTGCAGCACAAGCAGACCAGTAAAGGTCACAGCTGTGTTCTTTCCTCTACTACAGTCATTATGTGCATTATTACCTTATTATTATGGGCACAAGCCTACCATGCGCAATACTGTGCAATTCTCTGATCAGGTGCTAAAACGTTATTATGATGTGCAATATCTTATTATGTGCAATAGTTTTACCTTATGCACTATAATGTGCAGTTTACTTATTGGGTGCTAAATGATTTAATTTTGTGCAAGCTCTTTTTTTTATGTGCAACAGTCCTACCACTGCTTCTCACTTATCTCTTACTGATCCACCACTAATCTCTATTATGTACAGTAACAGATTCCTAACCACCATTTGTGTTATAGTAATGCACTTAACTGTAAGTTACGTATCTATAATATTTATACTAGTGCTGTCAAGCGATTAAAATTTTTGATCTAATTAATTACATGGTGTGGCGATTAATTAATCTAATTAAT
>JBBPCX010068090.1:0-12571 GCA_037974365.1 Hydrocynus forskahlii | reverse complement strand
TGCCATTAATAAAATGCACCTGTGTTCACTGTCCATAACATACGCCTGCCCATACCATAACCCCCCCCCCCCAGATTACCAGTCCGCCCCGCCCACAAACATTATTGTAAGCAGTCTCTATGCAGTGTAATATAGAATGTCTATACACTGTAAAGTGAAGCGTTTTAACTGTAGGTTTTATGTGCTCTAAGGCAGGGAAACGACGGTGACAAAGTTTAATGAGAGTTCAGTTTGTATCATTAAAAACAGTTCAAAGGTTTTTTGTGTCAGGGCTCCCTATCCCCAGTGAGCGACGGAGGCACAGACGCAGATTTTCATGCTTAACTTTTATTTTTAAACACAAAAGGTTGTTTTAAAAACACAAAACTGCCACAGTAACAAAGTGTAAGCAAAATTAAAGAACAGAGAAGCGGCATTGCTTCGTTGCTAACTTGGGTATACACTACACAGACAAAAATCAACACTAATAAACTACCTCTATTCTAACTATAGCTGTTTTGTGGAACACGTGATTTTTTAAAAAGTTCTTCACACTTGATGCATTATTATTGCAACTGTCTTGGAATGTACAACAGAGAACACATTTTATTTTTCAACTGGAAAATGTGTAAATCTCAAAAACAAGACATTTTTTTTTAATTCCACCATAATAAAATATGACTCTCCTGTGCATCAGTTTTAAGTTTTACTTGTGATAGATATCACCTAGTCTATATATGCTTGCTAAATGATACTGTTTTTCATCAGGAATGCACTCAGAAGCTGGATCTGAAAAAACCGCTTTCAGTCTCCATGGATGGACCAAATGTAAACTGGAAGTTTTTGGAACTACTTCAAGAAGTACAGTGTGAGCAGTACACAGCTGATTGTGGCTGGGAGCTGTGGCCTCCATACCCTACATCAGACCTGGGCATTTTACGGCCCGCGGGCCACATACGGCCCTTTGGGCATCCCTGTCCGGCCCACGGTGTGTCAGTGTCACGGGTCATCGGAAGTAACTCACGTGCAGGGTAGATAAGCAGGAAACAGGTGATATCCGGCACCCAGACATTAGGGTTCTACTCCCATGCCAACTCCTAGCTATCCTCGCTGTACCGTGAGTACTCTCAACCAACCAACCTTATATACCCTATCTATGTGCGTGTGAGAACGAGGATTCCTCTGTGGGAATTCCTACTCCTGTTGGAGCGTTCTCAGAGGAAAGCGCGTAGTTCACCAACTCTATCGTGTGTATCCGCGTCTGGGCTCATCCACCACGCTACACTTGGGCACAACGTCTGAACGTCAGTCATTCCGGTGACAGTCAGTCACAAACACAAATGACTAATGTTGTCAAAAAATAGAATTCAGATACTAATCGATACTAAAATTTAGTATCGAGTTCGACAGCAATTAGCACTGGTAACAATACTTAAATGCCAGTTTTGCATCTGCCGGTTCACGGAAATCATCTTCTTTCTTCTTCTTTAGGTTTAATGGCGGGTGGCAAACCAACTTATGCTGCATTTCCGCCACCTACTGAGTTGGCGTGTGAAACCTCAACGAGTGGAAGGAAAATTGCTTACATAAAAAAAAAATTATATCCTGTTAATTAAACCTGTTTCCCTCAAAATTTTAAACAGAAAATCATACACCTTTGATTGTTTCTCTGCATTCTGAAATATATCTTTGACTGAGATGAGGTTAACTTCCAGATCCCTTAATTTCCCAACAAGCTAATTTCTTTCCATTCTATATGCTTCACAATGTAATAATACATGCTCAACTGTTTCTGTTCTTCCACAATGACTGCAGCACTCTGATTCATTTTTTCCTATCATGTACAGGGAACAGTTAAGATTAGAGTGTTCACGGAAATCGCTGGCAGACAACAATTTTCAACAGGCATTGTAGCGGGCAGCCCCTCCCCCGGCTATCTAAAGGACCCAATGTTTGAGATTAATCGCGATAAAATATTTGAATCTACTGACAGCTCTTATAAATATACAGAAGTTGTAAAACTATAACGGCGGCTGTATCAGAGTCTGGGTCGTGTTCGATGTTGAACAAGATTGCGTGCAAATGGCAGAGAGTCTAAAGTAAAGGAGTTCTTGAGGTTGTCAAATAAAAAAGTGGTTAGTACACTGCGTATCACAGCAGCTCTAGGGCGATGCACACGAACATCTGAAACGCAAACATGAAATAAAATAAAGAGAATTTAAATCAAATGTAGTTTTAGAGAAAGGAAGTAATCGTTTAGACTAATCGATTAATTGATAAAAACCTAAATAAAAAGTAGTCCATAATGGCAACGCTAATCTTGTCTTTACCTGTGCTCCTGCACGACTCCGCCTTCCTCATTTATCGGCATTGACATCGGCAGATATTAGCATGAAACATATTGGATATCTGCAGCGGCTAAAAATTCCTGTATCGTGCATCCCTGATTAGTAACTTACAAGTAAAGATTATTTTTAAAAATGCCACTTTGGCAGTCAAGATTAGTCAGAGGCTTACATTTGACTCAAGTCCTCAAGACTTACAATAAATAAGAACAATAAATAAATGACTCCACACATTCACAACTACATAATTACAACCACTTGTCTTTTTTGTATTTTAATGGATTTTGTGAAATATTTTTATACAGTCAATAACGATAAATTGGATTCAGTTCATCATTTGACACTGAAAGGGTTAAATCTTTACTTTATTTAAAAGGTAGTGGATGATATGTACTAATCTGCTTTGCCTCTAATTAAAACATGGTCAATATCAGAACTGTTAGGATTAGGATTTTTTGGTGGGTTTGGGGGTTTTGGGAAACGTTGAAGTCAAATTATATAACATTATGATTCAAGAGAAATGAAAGATTATGGGCATCTGATTGTCCATCTTGTGCCATAAATGTAAGTAGATTAAATAATATTTTCATATCCTTCATTCCTTTTGTTAGTATACACGTTAAATATCTTAAATTATATCCAAGGTGGCAAAAAGCCTTATTAGTCCTAAATATATCATGTGTTTTTGCTTTTCTTCCTTGTGAGTCTATAATTAATAACGTTCTTCTTTTATTTGCAGAGAAAGAAAGAGCAAGCTGTGGATATGTAGTGTTCCAACCAGACATGTATATAGTTCTGTTAATTGTATGCTCTTTTTTGCGAATGTGCCAAAACTGTGTTCAGTTGTTTTTGTTTTTTGTAATGCTTACAATAATTTCACATACATTTTAAATTGAATAAATTCTGTTATAACAAAAGTGACTGAGTTGTTTTACCTTTAGATCATCAGATAGTAATTTTACTGTAAAACAAATTAAAATCTTAATTACAGGAAACCATTCACTAACAGATAATAAGCAATATTTTTAAAATTACTTTTATAATTTAATAAAGTATTTCTTGCTATTACATGTGTAGTTCGCGTTTGCCCAAGAACGGAACTGATTAGCACTACTCTTCTAGGGTATGTAGGAAGACTCTGTGCTTGATTAACTGCTACACTAAGATTATGATCTGTCGCAATGAAGCCATCTCTCGGCTTACCGTTTCTGGAGGGCAGCTACTGACCCCTCACCCCCTCAAGGACATCACGGCTCTAATACAAGAAAAAGCACGAGTTGATAAGTTGAACAAGCCTTGTCTCTTGGACTTGTATCTTTGTGAGATCTTCCCAGCAGCAGACCTGAGCCAATAACACTGAATCCTTTTCAGCAGTAAAGGAAGCTCCAAATGAAGCTCCACGGTTCCTTTGATTTAAATTTGAGGGCCTGGTACATTATTGTCCAAACATAAATCTTTATACTCACTAATAGTGCGATGTACTTAAACTAGTACGTTTTTGCTCTTTACTATAGATATGGAAGTTCATTCTACTAATTTGTAGATATATTTGATTGTGCTAACGATTTTAAGTTAAATTGATTTAAACAGCTAAGTTTTGGTCTTTTTTCCTCGAAATTGATGCAATACATGACGGGCATATAGCTTTACCGCGCCTGCGCGTTCTGAGAATTTTGAAAATTCTCCCGGTTGAGTGTGTTCCGAGCGAACCGAATGAATTTAAAATTACTTCTGAATATAGACTTCAGCGTTAATTTCCCCCAATATTCTTTTTTTCAAACGTTTTCGTTCCAATGTCTCCAGTTTGCTATATTCCACTTGTTAGAGAACGTGCACAGTAAATTTACTTTGGCCAGTCTGATGGGAATGTTTGCTAAAAGTTAAAACATTGCCGAGAGCTTTAGTAATGGGTTTTAGGGAAGATGTAATTGTTCTTCACTGTGTTGTCTCTGGGGACTGCCAGTCATCTCGGGGCATAATGCTTGTCTTCTTTAAGACCTGCTGTGTAAATATATTTTTAACTGAGAACTGTTCATTGTTCATGTAATAACCACATTGAGCCCACTGACTTATGGCTGCAGTTTAACATATTGAATATTAGCATTATTGATTTATGGCATGACAGAACTGTTTGACCACAAACACGGTTTAAATCTAAATGACACAATCTTTAATTTGCTTTTGTTTTTACCTGTCTTTGAAATCACTTAGTATGAAGTGACACAATTTTTGTCATTTGTTGTTTTTTTTTTACTATGGCAGTAAAATTGAAACAAACGTTTTGACTACTGCTTGATAGTTAAGGACAAGGACTCCTATAGTGAAACTACAGTGGGAATCTTCTGCATCAATGATAAAAACCCTCAGCTAAACCCATCAAGAGTAGGGATCATCACTGAACTCACCTCCACTACCCAAAGTACACACAGAACACTTTGTTCTTTGTCCAGCAGGTAATGTTCACCCTAGGTAAAAGTGAACTGACACCCAAAATTCAGGTGTTGGAAAATCATCTTGCAATGTAAAACTGTGGTCATACTTCAGTGACGGTTATTTGTGCTTGGTTTTTGAATAATGCACTTGAATAATTTTTCATAATATTTTTGTTTTAAAATATTTTGATCTGAATTTGGTTCAGACATTGATATAATTTAAAAATATTTATATTTCAGTTTAAGCCATGTTTCTAGACATGTTCTGATTTCAAATTAAACTCTTCAATTTAAATATGATGCAAATCATATTTTTCTTGGAATTGTATGGTTTTTGTTTTCAAATTGAAAAGTTCTAGTTTAATTTTAATAAATAGAAGTAAAATATACTAACTAAACGTATTACATAGAAATAACTTAAGAAAAGAGTTAGTATTACAAAAAAATTCAACTTAAGTCAAACTGGAATTTAGCAAAGTGAACTCAAAAGTTCTTATTGCAATATGATGAACTCATTGAAATGATCAGTTATCTTTAAATTAATTCAATTTGATATTTTGTCTGTTGAACTTAAACTAACAATTACATCTTTAAAGCATTTAAGTAGAATTTACTCAAGTTTTCATTATTCATTACTGAACTTTTTTCCTCAAATTTTCTAAATTCATTCAACTTACAGTGTGTCCTAGCCACCAAAACTGTGGTACAAATTTTGTTTCTGTTTTTCAAGCACATTAGTCTCCCCGACACATCGGTCCACGTTAGTATGATATGTAGCTTTTATTTCACACAAAATGCAGCTAAAATGATTGTAAACATTCTACACAGTTTAACATAATGGTGTGGACTGGCTTTTGTCATGCACTATTTAACACCCCAAACTCAGCAAGCAGGTGGGTTTAATGAACATTTGAAGTCTTGAGAAAAGAACACAATTAAACACCACTTCTCAACACAATTAGCGGGAAAGTGCCCATCACTACTTTTTGAGAGTCTTTCTCAGAATGTATAGCTCTCTGTTCAAAGCAACCTCTGGCACACATTAGAGAGCCTTATTCAAAGTCCTCCCTTACAGATGTTCTTGGAAGAGCAAGCTGCACCTTGCTAGAGGTAGCTCATGGCTAGCTCCACCTGAAGGCCGCCCCAGTAACAATCAAACAAGGGTCAGTTGTTGGTCCCCTCCTTTTTAATATAAATCTGTTTCCTATAAACTACGTCTAAATGTGTGTTCTTTAAAGGTAAATCATGCAGCACGCAGCTGGTGAGGTCCGCACAACATAGACTTCCTTTTTTGAGAACTTCACAGTAGATAACCCCTGTCATTACGACCCACACTGGCAAGGTGGTGTGGTACCCACAAACAGATGGACACTGAAGCACTAGTTTAGTGTTTATATATATTTAAGATGTCTCAGACTACTTCTGATGGTGTGATGAACACTGATGAGCTAAACAGGGGAGAGCGAGAGGAAGTGGTGGTGGATATCTCCGCAGATTCTGTTGGAGGTCTCATGATCAGTTACACCAAACTGATGACAGAGAGAGACAGTTACAAACCTAGTATACCAAGCTGACTAATGGAGAGAGACGAGTAACGGACCAGTTACACCAACATGACTATAGAGAGAGACCAGTTACAGACTAGTTATACCAACTTGACAAAAGACATGGACAAACTTCAGAAGGGGCTTTTGCAATTTGCTAAGCGAATATTCAAACCAGGATGTTAGCATTTCTTACATACATTATATACATTTATAATGTCAAAAGGACATAGAAGTCTCTGTTGTTAACCTCACATTAAAAATAGGAGGAAGAAAGTTCAAGTTTTAATATTTAGTCACCAGTAGACTTCAAACAAAGCCCAATAAAAATACTATTTCAACAAATGTCATTTTATTTTCCCATTTCTACTCCACTCATTTAAGTCCACCCAAGTGTTCAGGAACCCTTAAACTTCCTGTTTCGCTGGGATATAAATAAGAAGTGACAAAAAGGCCAAATTACCCGTCATTCTGCAGCACAAAGAAGATAAGTGAATACACAATTGAGAGAATTTTTATAAATCAACTAAAAAACATAGCTACACATGTCTGAAAATGTGTAAAATTATTCATTTCCCATCTGACTAAGACTCGCAACACTTTACTCACCTACATCTGTAACACGATTGAAGAGCGTCTGCCATATGCGTAAATGTAAATGTAGTAAATCTGCCTTTAAAAGGATGCATGATTATTTTACTCACACCTTAATTAAAAATCTGACTGTTTCTGACAAAAAGTTAAAACTGGGGCATGGTTGTGTCTTCCATCAGGACAATAACCCAAAACCAACATCTAACCAAAGGTGCCAGTAATTAACGTTTTATCAGAAAAAAAAAATGATCGGAAACCCAGAAAATTGTGTTCAGCATCTTTTTGTACATGTTCTGAAAAAGGATGGAGATTCTTCAGCTCCAGTCTTTACTTCTCATCCACCTGGAGGGACAAAAGGAAAGACAGCATAGATAGAGGAGCAGATCTGGTGATAATAAGCAGAAAACAGCACCCGGTGAGGTGATGTGCTGGTGAGTAGAGGGGTAAGGAAGAACAAACGAGAAAGAGAAAGATGATGTTTAACCTATTCCCTGTCTTCTTTACCACAATCACAGTTTAGTAATCAAACATTCCGCAGCACTGAAGCTTGGATTCGTCTGACAGACAGTGTGACAGAGCGGGTCTGGAAATGGGTGGACAACAAGACACTGACCACTGAGTAAGGACTCATAATGCAGTTTATTTTATGTAGATGTGCTATAACCGGTTTGCTAAAACCGATAGTTTTCCTGTGAGAAATTAATATACTGGGAGTGAATGGCAGACACTGTATTCATTTTTGATGTAATGAAAGAAAACAGAGGCATGAATCACAATCAGAACCAGAATCAGTTTTATTGGCCAAGTAAAGTAACACAACAAATTTGACTTGATGTTTCGCTCCAATGCGAGACAATAAAGGTTTTTTTTTTTTAATTATTATTACAAAGTGTAGTTCTGTGTGTATATATGGGTTCTACTGTATGTATAATTGTTGAATCTTTAAGGATGTGTTGAAAACACAGAACAGACATTCATTAACACATTCAACATTAACTGTGGGGAGAAGAGTAAGCAGGTAGAAGTTATTCATCCCACCCAGGAACACTTTAACAATGCATGCTGGTCATGTTCAAACATGGCCACGTGACTTTTTCCTACCAAGCACAAAGCTTTCGAATCTAGCCACTCAGATACTACATGTTGCTGATCTGGTTTTAGTTTGACCACTGGAATCACATTCAGAGACTGTTTGGGCCTCGTGGTTTCAAGCTAGAGTGGAAAGAGGAAGCGAAAGAAACACTGTTTCTCTCTCTCTCTCTCTCTCTCTCTCACACACACACACACACTGATACATTTCAAACACAGCCTACCAGAGCTCATCCACACATCCA
Source organism: Hydrocynus forskahlii (assembly GCA_037974365.1). Classification (NCBI taxonomy): domain Eukaryota; kingdom Metazoa; phylum Chordata; class Actinopteri; order Characiformes; family Alestidae; genus Hydrocynus; species Hydrocynus forskahlii. Next base: position 4,343 of record JBBPCX010068090.1, on the reverse strand, counting down.
AGACCTGAATGAGTGAAGAGAGCAGAATGGAAGAGGTTCTTTATGAAAACTCCATAACTTCTGCAGATACATGTGTGGACAGCCAGGGTGTGTATGAAACCTTCAAAGAGCACTCGGAGTCTCCAACATCAGTAAAGAATCTGGAACAGAAGAGTTCAGGTGCAAATGTTCTCTTTTTTCTCTGAATTATCCGTAATAGCTTACAAAGTGTGTAATATTCATGTTCTGCAATACTTGAATGCTGAAAAACCAGACTGCAGATGTTACGGACTGGCTGCAGTGTGTCTGGGGCTGCTGTGTGTTTTCCTGCTGTCTGCCACCACAGTGCTGTGTGTCAAGTTCAACCACCTGAATACAGAGAGAGACCAGTTACAGACCAGTAACACCAACCTGACTGCAGACAAAGGTCATTTAGAATCAAGCTACATCAACATGATTGCAGAGAGGGATGACCTTCTGAGGAAAATTTCTTATCTGGGTAAGTAAACAAATTTAAAATAACATTTATGCCTAAAATAAAAAAAAAATATCAGGGTACATCTGACATTTTAGGCATCTTAATGTTTAGGCAAGTTAAGAGATAAAGGCTGCTGGTGGCCTAGTGGTTAGGGCGTTTGCGCTGCGATCAGGAAGTTGTGGATTCACTTCCCAAGACTGCTAAGCACCTCTGAGGTACCCATCCCCACTTACTGCTCTCCAGGCACTGTGTTCCTGGCTGCTTACTGCTTTCTTATAATCTTAATAATACGTAAATGAAATATGAACTTCAATACTACCAAATATGAAGTAACTTATTTGGTATTTGTGCTTAAAATAGTAAGATCATGGTCTTAAAATGACATTTTCTGGCCATGAAAAATTTCACGTTTCTGGCTCTGCAGTTTCAGGACGCCACTAATATTCAGCAGTCTAGAGCGAGAGTCCTTGAGGCTTTTGGGTCTACAAAGTGTGTTTTTGAGACAAACAGGTGACAAACACACACTCACTGGTGGGCTCAGGTGGAGTCTGAGCAGTGAGGTCAGAGGACTATCACCAGTCTTCAGGGTAAAATGTTCACATGGAAGAGCTGGAACTGGTGAAACACACCTTCCAACCATTTTGAACGCCTGAAAAAAACTTTCTAGAACTGTGAATTGAATCGAGGGCTGAAAGATCGTAGTCGCCAGTTAGGATTTGAAGTGCTAGTCTGTTGCCTTTCAGCAACATAATGTAAAGCATTTGTGAGCAACTCTAGTCCGAACAGCTCTGAAGGAGTGGAGCTGAGAGAAGGGTTGAACAGTCAAACATCAAGGCAGGTGAAGGTAGAAGTCTCTGGCTAATGGTGTTATACATTCTGTCTCTTAGAAAAAGTCATCCAGGAGGGATGGTGGCACTTCGGTTCCAGGCTTTACTACATCTCCACAGAGCAGAAGAGCTGGGACAGCAGCAGACAGGACTGCAGAGAGAGAGGAGCAGACCTGGTGATCATAAACAGCAGAGAAGAACAGGCAAACAAAATGATTTTCAGAAAATCAATGCATGTATTTATGTAAACATATTAGAAAGAGGCTGATTGGAAATGCTACTGAATATTCTACAGTGTTATCATTTACAAAGGCCTGCTTAGACTGTGGGGAGCATATATCTAATACAAGCTCCTGGCGTGTCATGGAAAAGTCCCTTAAAAGAAAAACATGAAATGAAAACAAGAAATACATCCTGGATCGTTTTTTCACTTCAACAGGAATTTGTAGACTCGCTGAGTAACTGCAAGGATGCTGCACTTTTTATTGGTCTGAGTGACAGAGACACAGAGGGGGTCTGGAAATGGGTGGACGGAACAGAACTGACCACCGCGTAAGAGACCACTGAAGTCCAGTAACAGTGAACATCATCCACATTCAGAGTGCAATGCAATGCAGAAAGACGTCTGTTTAATTCAGTATAAATAATCATATTATTAATAACCAATTAGTGATGTACATTTTCAATGTTCTATTCACTAAAATGTGCAAACAAAAGTGGACTTTCCTGTTGATAGTTATCTTACTTTTCCATTTAAAGCAGCAAAACTGGACCTCATTAACACTGCCATTAGGTTCCACTTGTACTAATATGAAATCAGACACCTTTCTATTTTAATGTAAAAATGACAGTAAATGTTTTTCTTTGTGGGGTCAGGTACTGGGAAAGTCGTCAGCCCAATAATGGTGGATGGGGAGCCAAACAGGACTGTGCTGTAACGGGGCCTCAACTTGGGAAGAGGTGGAATGATAAACCATGCCAGAATTCCTACTACTGGATTTGCGAGAAAAACTTCAGATTCTGAGCAGAATCACAGACTGGCTTATACTTTCACAGAATTGCAGGGAAATATATGAAAAAAATTTTAAACTGAGTGTAAGAGTGTGTGATTACGTTTTGGACCTATCATTGAGACCAGTGGTTCAACAAAAAGTTGCTAATTATCCGCAGTACTATCATATATATCTGCCAGTATATTGCATATTGTTTAATTTATGCTTTTGGATTACATGCATTCATATAAACCAACTTAAAAATTTTAAGCACCAGCATGTAGATCATGTCTTTAATATCATGAAAAACAAGTCAAATCAAGTTAGTCAAGTAGAGTTTTTTTGTACGCAGTGAGATGAAATATCGACCCCCTGGACCGTAGCTGCAACATACAACACAACACACTCAAACACAGACCAACATAAGGGTAAAAAAATGGGGAATGAATTCAAATTAAACCTATTAATGTATAAATATATCTTAAAATGTGCTTAAAAAATAAAATAGAACATTATAAAAATACTATAAACATTTCTAAGGGGGGACACAGGGAGGCTATAACAATTCAGTATTATATACAAACTTATAATATAGGTATAATATGTATATATAAATTCAAATATAATAATAAAAATTCATATATTTATATAATATATAATTATATTTTGTATTTATTTTTTTATTATATTTAAATTTATATATAGTCACTATATTTATTTATTTATTTATTTATTTATTTAGTATTTGAATTTATATATAGTCACAGAAAGAGGGGCTCCACTGAAAAGAATGAGTGTGATTTAAACATCATTCATTCTATAGCATATTGCTCTAAAAGGTTTTCCTACTGCCTCAGTGTCTGTCAGGTTTAAGGGCTCCTCAAAGTCCTCCTTCCACCATCCGACCACATCCTCAGTCAAAGTAAGATCCTCCCCAGCACTGCCGAGAGCAATCTGAATGAGAACCTGTCTACCCTTCCTGAGTTGGGTGAAAAAAGGGTGAAAGTTGATCCAGTGATCTACTGCCAGGACGGATTCAGCGTCCTTTCTTCGGAATCCTATTGGTTGGAACAATTGAAGAGCAAATTTCCAAAACTCAGAAAAATTTCGGAAAATAGCATTTTACTTGTTTTACCTATTGGAAAACAATTCTTACAGGAAATAATTTTTTACTTTAAATTTTACAGTTACTTGTCATTTTTCAATGCCCGTTTCTAAAGTGCAGCTCTTGCACATTTTAGTTTGGGCAAATTTGTTTAAAAAAGGTAATACAAATAATGTTTAAGTAAATCCATATTCAATGTCACAAATTTACGTACAAGTTTAATATATATATCCTACTACATGACACAGCATAGAATCAATGACAGCTATCTTTGTTTATGATCTACCGGCTGGGAGCCCTGGGTAAGTAAGTACCACTCGCGACTGTGAGTTTTGGAAATTCACCTAATCTTGTACTGTGTATTATGCAAGGACTGAGTGAGTTTTGGTCGGATATACTATTGCACATAAAGAGGTAATGTAAAAATATGCCAATAGTAGTGTTACCTAAGAAATCACAAAAAATGGACTGAGTGAGTTTTGGTCGGATATACTATTGCACATAAAGAGGTAATGTAAAAATATGCCAATAGTAGTGTTACCTAAGAAATCACAAAAAATGGGCTGAGTGAGTTTTGTAAGTTTGCTCTTCAGTTCAACAATTGGTTGGAATGTATTTTTTAGCACCCTTAAGTAAGATTTTCCAGGGAGGCTGAGCAGTGTCGTACACCAATAATTGGAAGAACACTCTCTGAAACACATTTTTAAAAAGGGCACCACCAACACAACCTCCTCCACCTCCTCCTCCTCTACCACCACATCCACCTCCTCCTATTCCACCACCACCTTCTCCTCCTCCTTCCCCTCCAACACCACCACCACCTCCTCATCCACCTCCTCCTCTACCACCACATCCACCTCCTCCTATTCCACCACCACCATCTCTTCCTCCTTCCCCTCCAACACCACCACCACCTCCTCATCCACCTCCTCCTCTACCACCACATCCACCTCCTCCTATTC
>JBBPCX010068089.1:0-12571 GCA_037974365.1 Hydrocynus forskahlii | reverse complement strand
CCTACAGACTTTACACGCACGCACGCACGCACAAGGACACGCACGCACACACACACACACACACACACACACACACACACACACACACTATCACACACACACACACACACACACACACACACACACACACACACACTATCACACACTATCACACACACACACACACACACACACACACAAACACACTATCACACACACTCACCACACACTATCACACACTATCACACACACACATACTCACACACACACACACACACACACACACACACACACACACACACACACACTATCACACTCACTCACCACACACACACTCACACACACACACACACACACACACACACACACGCACACAGACCAGAACGTCAGTCCAATGAGCAATGAGAGAAACAGTTTTCCCTTCCAAGATCAGAATGGCAGTTTTATGCTGAATTACTGTAACAGATGAGGTGCAGATAGTGTCGGGTGTCATGGGTCATAGCTGTCATTTTTATTTTTATTTTTAATTTCATTTAAAAGATTTTATTTGATATAGTATTACACTTTGTTTTCTTACTGCTCCAGAAATCAGGCAGGAGTTATATAAGACGTTCTTGAGTCAGTGTGGGGATTTCCTGGGTCAGCCCTGCTTTATGGCAAATACATGCCGAACCTGTTTAAGTGGGTCACTGGAAACGGAAACCACAAAAAACAGATTGGAGGATAAACTAGAATTAATTTGCATGAGAAAACACTTCACCTCTCACACATGAGAAACTCGGTGTGTTATATACTGTTTCACCACGGATCTGATTTACCCTCGGAACACCAGTGAATCGTTTGCTTATTAATAAACAAAACAACAGTCACAAGTGCTTTTCATCCATTAAATTACAGCCAGATGACGGACTCAAACTGAGCTGGCTAGCGGTACAAACAACGATTTTTTTGTGGTTCATATTACTTTATTGTCGTCAGCAGCGTATATAGCGTGATGAGACATTTCTCCACGGACCATAGTGCAACATACAGCGGCGCTCAACAGAGTGCAAGTTACAACAGAGACAATAGAAAATATACAACCCAATAAATAGACAAGTGTAATGGCGGTGTATGTAGACAGTACAGTGTGAACGGGATGTAAACCTTCCAGAGTGACGAGTGTTACACCGCAAGTGTGATTATTATTACACAGGACGCAGTTACAGCACTGAACAAAGTGCAAAGAATGACAGAAACAATACAATAAACAGACAAAATAGCAGTGTAACATTAATGTGAATGGGATATAAATCTGAAACAATGCAGTAAATAAATGAAACAGAAGTGTAACCTGAGAGGGAAGTGTGTGTAAATCTTCCGGGACGGATATTAAAGCAACATACATATATTTCACAAGATTACAGAGCGATGAGGATGTGAACCATATATATATATATTGTACAGGAGACAGTTAACAGCATAGCAGCAGCGTAAGTTATGGCTTACCAAGTAAAGTGACAGTGCATTAGGGTTCCTGTGCATTGGGGTTCCTGTGCATTAGGGTTCCTGTGCATTGGGGTTCCTGTGCATTAGGGTTCCTGTGCATTAGGGTTCCTGTGCATTAGGGTTCCTGTGCATTAGGGTTCCTGTAGTGGCAGTAAACACAGGTAAAGTAAAGTGCAGGTTCTATTGCACCAGTGGTGTAGCGGTATCATGAAAAATTCCCGCTTGTGGGACTGATAAAGGTTTATCTCTAATCTTATCTTATGCAAGATTACCATTCTTGGACAGCTGTTGACCTAGTGGTTAGATAAGAGAAGATAAGATAAACCTTTATTAGTCCCACAATGGGAAATTTGCATTGTTACGGCAGAAAGAAGAAGAGCAGCAAAATAATAGAATAAAAGCTATAAAACAACACAAGATAAAAAATGTATATACAGTGTATATATATATATGTGTGCATGAACACTGTAGATATAAATACAGGTACACATTGGAGTGTCCTCAGCAGACATTGTCAAAACAGTAGTAAAGTAACAGACGAGTTGTACATTGCCCTTGCAATCAGAAGGTTGTGGGTTTAAATCCGAGGACTGCTAGTGTCATCACTGAGATTCCCTTGAGTAAGGTACCGTCCTCACACACTGCTACCCGGCGCCCCTAATTGGTGGCAGCCCCCTGCTTCACTTGGTGAATGGGTTAAATGGGTTTTTCACTCTGTTCTCACTGTGCTGTGCTGGGGTGTGTTCACGTGTGACTATAAGGGGCCACTTTACTTTATTGAAAGTCCAGAATGTGAGAAATCAAGTGTTCATGGGCTGATAACATTTAATAAACCAGAACAACGGTGACCAATGTCTTTCTTTTCATAACCGACCTGAGCTTTAGTGTCTGAAAAGCTGTTTATGAGCAGATGTTCATGCAAAACCAGCTTTAGAGCCCTAATTTGCTTTGGCATGTTTCCGCTGGCCATCCTGCTGCCTGTAGCTCGTAGAGTGAGGCGATGTTACTGTGGCCTGAACGTTTCACCATACAGGTCAATGGAGAAATCATCGATACTCTGCCCTTGATCAACTGATCGAAATGTTGTATACAAGCTCATTGGAAGGTATAATGCATGCGTGAGTGTTGGAATGGTGTCAGTATCTCGAGCGGCCTCAGAGAAGTGGCTCCAAAACTATAGCAATATTAAAATAATACTTAAGAAGAACATCAAGTTTGAGGATCAACTTTGGTAAAAACATCATCATGCACCTGCTGAATCTACCAAAGCAGATAGAAATTAAACAAATACAATAAACAAACAAATTAACAATAGTGTTTGTACAATTCTCCAACAAGGTATACTCAAGCTGCTATTTTCACTTGTTTTATACTGTTTTATTCTGTTATACTGTTTATACAGGTCATACTGGCTAAACTGTTTTTTTCTTTGCACATTTTTTCATCTGTTGCACATTTTATTTGACTTATATTTATATTGAATGCACAGTGATCTGTCCACACACTCAGGACAGGTTAAATCTCACCCTTCCCTTATTCTGTACTTCTTATTTGCACTGTTTTGTTTCACAGTGTCTTATGTCTGGTGCACTGTATGTACACTGTGGAACCTGAGCTTCACCGTTTCGTCTCTCTGTAGACTGGATATGGTTGAGATGACAATAAAGTTCACTTTGACTTTGACTTACATAAGCAGAGTGCAGGCATATGTATATAAACAATGTAAAATATCGCCAACAGCAGCAATCATAATTATGATAACCGGAAAGGCAAAAATGTGGCAATTAGCATAGTGGAGATGCATAGTTATCTTATCGTAGTAGAGAGGATATGATAAGATAAAATAAGCCTTAATTAGTCCCACAGGTATTAATAGAAAGCTTTTCATTCAATGTCTGATCATTTTATATATATATATATATATATATATATAGAATGATAAGACATTGAATGAAAAGCTTTCTATTAATTGTGATATTTTATGGTAATAGTTATCAAATAGTAAATGCATGTTTATGCAGTGTTTATAATGTTTATCATGTTTGACCAACAGTCCAGTCCAGGACATTCATACACCCCCCACAATCGAGCTCTAGTCTCATTAGTAAACTGCCCCACAACTAAACAGTAATCATTTTTCTCAGTTCATATTTAATTCTACATACTGTGAGAATATTGAATGGTTTTCTTGTTAAAATGTGGTGAGTGAATCGAGCCCTGAACCGCCAGATCGTGAGTCGTCTGAATCATTACAGACCTTCTGATTGGCCGAGAGAGTTTGGGGTCGGGCCCTGTCGGACTGTCCTGCTGGTAAATAAATAATGGGCCTTTTAAACAGGTCACTGGAAATACATGATCCTGCCTGAAGCTTCGGGGAAAGTTTTGAGGAGCAGCGCTGCTCTCTGAAGCACGGCACTGAATTCCCCTTTCTAATTTTAGCTCTACCCCAGTCCGGGAAGACGCCGGACTGGTTAATCTGGTTAGGGATTGTTTACAGAAACCCAGCCGAGCAGAAACCGCACTCAGGAAAATCTGATCAGAGCTGAACAAGCTGAGCTCAGCCTGATGTCTGTCTGTAACCCAGGAGGAGGGAGCCATCAATAGTGAATAGTGTTTAACGCAATGTTCTGCTTTACTTTGTTCTTTATTCTGCAGAAAAGTTTTATAAAAGAAGGAGAACATTTGAGGCCTCGGGCTCTACTTCAGAACCCCCTGCAGCATCTTCCGGCTGCATGTTGCGGGCAGGAGCGTTTCAACACCCGCATGAAGAAAGTCTCGCAAATAAACGAATAGTCGAAATAAAACTCAATGAATTATATAAACACCTCCTGGAGATCTGCTCTCCTTCTGCATTTCACACCAACCTGCATCCAACCTTTCTCAACTTCTCAGTATAATATAACAGCAGAACAGTGAAAGGTGCCACATGTAAACACACAAAGAACACAAACAACACATAAACAATGCATAAACAACACAAAGACAAAACAACACAAACAGCACAAACAATAAGTAAACAACAAAAGCAACATATAAACTCATGACGTGTAAAGAACACATGAACAACACAAACAACACACAAACAACACACACATCACATACACAACACATGAGCAACACAAACAATGAAGTAAACATTGCAAACAACAAGTAAACAACACATACACAACATGTGAACGACGCCTGTATTTCATTCTTGCAGGCTACAGAGAAGCTGTGGTTGGTTTGTGAGGTCTCGGCCAGCTTCCTATTCTTCTCTTTTTTCAAAAGAATGGAGGCAAAGAACAATATAGTATCTAAATTAATCCAATAAAACTCTATATTAAGCGTGCTACACTATATACAAATATTGAGAATGAATAGTTATTTATCTATAGTACTATATACAAATATTGAGTACTATAGAAAAATAACAGTAGTAGATCAGTAATATTGATATAAGTAGTGATATTTCACATGGTAACATCCAGTAATGTTAATCATCCACTGTTTGCAAACTGGTTCTAGTTTTTTTGATGCCGTTAAAGCAGGTGTGGCAACAACATTTTAGATGAAAAATATTTTTGACTATTTTCAGTGGCCTCACTGTACAGAGGCCAAATAAGCATATAAGCATAACAAGAAAAGGAAGCAGTAAAAATAACCATAACACTAATATGGAATAAAAGTGGGACTTAAGATAAAGTATTTACAAGTTAAACAAAGGTAAATAACACCTTATAAAAGAAAACACTATCCTTGAACCACTAGAAATGTGTGGCTGAACACAAATTAATGCTCTGTGCTTTAATTCTTGCTGGGAATAAATCGCCTGTGGTCCAATAAATTAAATTAAATATGCATTAAGCCCATGATCTGCAACGTGGGTCCACAGGGCGACCATTTATAAGACCTTTATAAGCACTTATGCACGCGTTATTACAGGTTTCTATTGGTTTTTACTAATATATGCTCCTCCAGTGTTACACACACACACACACACACACACACACTCACACACGCAGTCTGAAAGTTTGTTTTTGTGCTGAACTTTGTGGCTGGTTAAGTTCTGGAACCCGCCTGACCGGACGGACCCTGTTTCCTCAGCCGTGTTTTCAGTGTGATGCGCAAACAGCCATAAATCCACTTCTCATAACACACACACACTTTTCTGTGACAAAAAAAAACAAAGTTATTGACAACTTGGCATCATAGCGGCCTGCGGTGACGCCGGCTTCACACAGAGCTTATGCAAGACGAGTCCTCGCCAACTCTTAGGAAGTGTTACCAAAAAAATGCCAAAAATAGTCACTTTCTATTAATCTGCTTCAATTCATCTGGATTATTCATCCATACTCTTCTCCACCAGGCTAAAAAGACACCCAGTTATAAACAACAAGCACTAAAATGCTTTTATGTGCACATGCTGAATGGTTTTGAAACACTTTTAGAATGTCTAACAAAGCAACCCCTAATCAATAACTAATATCAACACATCCAGGACGTAATAAGTGCTGAGAATGAAAGTTGCATAATGAAACAGTGAGATTTTCATTTTTATTTTAACAGCAGAGCTTAAACGGAACTGATCCACACAAACAACTGAAAACCAGAACTCAGGATTTATTACAATTCTGCAGGGAGGAAAAGTGTGGAAAAGTAACAGAATAACACACTCCAAACTCAAACATGCCTTGAGATCACTAATAACATTTAATAGTAAATATGAACAAATAATTACAGCAAGGGAATAGAAACACAGCACTGAAAAGCTGTAAATACTCAACAATATATACAAGGTATTAAAAACGGTCCAAAACTGAGAAAAGTGTAAATTATACTTACTGTTACTTTAAATTGTGTGACATGGAAAATAAACTTACAGCAGAAAAAAAAATAGAAAACAAAAATGTACACAAAATAAATGCCGTAAGGGATCCCCCCTGTGGCCAACTCATGAAATACATCTCACCATAGATGCGAATGGACATTTATAAATAAAGAATTATAAATGAAATGAGCAGCAGTAAAATGATGTAATGTTAAAGAGGACTGAAGGTTCCTGCAGGATCCTCTGAAGCATCTGCAGGACCAGGAGCTCCTCTGAGGACCTGCTATAAGTCGATGGTTCCTCTGACTTTGAATTTCTTGGCCGAGCGCTCGCTGGAGCGCAGCTCAAACCGGCTCCCGTAGATCTGAGTGACAAAGTCCCCCATTTCCACACTGAACACACTGTTCCTCTTCGGGATAACTGGGGATCACACACACACAGACACACAGACACACACAGACACACAGACACACAGACACACAGACACACACAGACACACACACACACACACACAGACACACACACAGACACACACACAGACACACACACAGACACACACACAGACACACACAGACACAGAAACAGACATAAACACACACACAGACACACACAGAAACAAACACACAGACACAGAAACAGACATAAACACACACACAGACACACACAGAAACAAACACACACACACAGAAACAAACAAACACACACACACACACACACAGAGAAACAAACACACACACACACACAGAAACACACACACAGAAACACACACACACACACACAGAAACACACACACACACACACAGAAACACACACACACACACACACACACACACACACACACACACACACAAACAGAAACATGCACACAGACACACACAGACAGAAACATGCACACAGACACACACAGAGAATGATAATCAGTACTACTATTTATTATTATTATTACCATCAACATTATCATCATCATGAATTTTTGATCCGATAGAACATAACAGATCAATATTTTACAGGGAAATGTAGCATAATTAATAACTAATAAACATTTAAGCATTGCTTGAATCCTTAATGCCTGTAGCAGGAGACTCTGCAGCTGTACCTTTACTGAAGAACCTCTCAAGAACCTCTTAGAACCACAGAATAAATACAGAATAACAATAGTCATGATCTCTCACGCACTCTCGCACTCTCGCACTCTCGCACTCTCGCACACGTAAAAGTGACGCTTACTTTTCAGTCTGTCCTCCTTGGTGATGATTCTGAAGACGTGTTTTAGCTCCTGCACCAGGATTCCAGTGGTGCCGACATAAGAAGGGCATCTTGACCGGACCACTGTGGAACAGAATAATGGAAACACACTATAACGTGCTGCCCTGTCACACTCGTACACTCAGACACATGCTGCTGCGCTGCTGACCTGTTAGAATGGCGCCGTGAAAATCAGCCTTCAGGAGCTTCTGCTGGATCATCTGAGGGTTACTGTCGACACACGGAGAGAAAAACAACTTCAGAGCGTCTTAGAGCTCACATCTCACTCTTTCACACTAAACTAGACTGGAAATCTGAGATTCTGGAGCTTCTGAAGCTCTGACCTGCTGGGTTTTAGTCCGTTACACAGATCCATGATGTACTGCTTCCAAAGGTCATGGAGAGGCAGGAACATCTCATACCTACACAAACACAAAACTGCATTACACATACATATACATACATATAGTAAAAGCCACCCCTCATTTCTTTATATTCCACTTTGAATCTCCTTTGAATCTCCAAAAATCCTATTTTCTGTCCAAGTGTCTGATCTTTGTCATACTGATATTAAATAAAGAAATGTGAACAAATGTTTCACTGACAGGCTGCAAAGTGTCTAAAGACACAGGGAGCCTAGATAAAGGAGTTCCAGCCACTCAGCATTCAGCACCACCAGTATACTGATCACCGCCCGATCATCTGGAATCATCTGCTCCTGGTTCTTCACTGGTTCAGGCCATATAACAAAGCCCTCCAATTAATATATATATTTTTATAGCAGTTTTAGCAATACTGATATCGGAGATGTCCGCAATATGCAGATAAGCCTGTACATGACCTATCATGACCATTTTGTATGATCCACCAAAAAAAATCAAACATTTTGATCAGTTATGTATTATAAGTCATATTGCATTCGCTGAGGGGAAAGTCACTAGTCATTCATTTTTATTTGGCCAAAACACGAGCATGTGTCACTGAAAAACCTCTGAATGTTGGGAAGATAATGCAGTTATATCCTATTCATGCAAGTGTCTCATCCAAGCCTGAGGAAACGTCAGACTGACAAGTTTAATGATGGAGGAAACACTGGTCTAACTGATGGAAAAAAGATGGAAATACTAGGGTTTTTTTAATCATTTTAATCAAAATCTGTCATGTTACTGATGCCACATCACATTAAACTGTGCCGGCACCAATCCAGTTTTAATCTGTACAGTTAAACCACTTAAAATTAAAAGAAATATCTGGTTACTGTATTGTATTTTAGCAGCTGCTGTGCTCTTATAATCACTAAATCACTGTAAGAAGTTCTAGCTTTAAGTGAAATTAATACGTTTTCAATAATTTCCCTTTGAAGAAATGTAAAACGTTTTGAACATGGCCACCAGGTGGCGCTGCACTGAACACACAGCACTGTGATGGTATTTGTGTAACTGTTATTATCGTAGGGTGGTGAAAAATGATACCCACTTCTGATGCTCCGGTTTCAGGTCAAACACTTTCATCTGCCTCCTCTCTTTAGCGTTCAGCCCCCTGGTCTTCGTCTTCTTCCCCCTCGTCCTCTTCGGCCGGGCGTACTCCAGGACCACCGCCCGGCGCTGCAGGACGTCCTCCACCGCGTCGGCCCTCAGCTGAGGCAGGCTGTTCTTCAGGAACGCGCTCGTGAACTTTTCAGCCGCTCTGCCATGCTGGGACTGACCACAGAAAAGACACTCAGTAGCCAACAGTATCAATCTGACATGTTTACAACTGTTTACAAACCAAATGTTATTGCACTTTTGTTCATACAGCAGTTCTTCAAAATTAAAAGTACACCATACACTACTTTTGAATTAATAATTTAAATTTGTGTATAACAATGTGATTAATTGCGATTAAAAAAATCAATTGTTTCCCAGCATTAACAGAGCGAATTTGCATTGTACCAGTTTTAAATCCACAATCGCAGAAAGCCAGTATAATTCTATTTCTCAAAGACAGGTGCGAAAACGGTGTAGAAATATTTTTAGTTGTAACAAGATATAAACTATTAAAAACACAGGGGTATGGGCTCTTTAAGTAAGTCTTTGTCCAGGATGTTGTGGTCAGGAGCCAGCATGACACCACACGTAATCATTAAAGGTGGAAACTTTTTAAGTATCTGGACTATGTTACTTATTTCAGGAGATTTTTGAAAACTTTAATACAATTCTATGAGCAAAACAAAAAAACTCTCATTATATTTACATTAATTCTCATCGTATTCATAACAGGGTAAAATGAAACAACTGTGCTGAACATCTCACTCAGCTTTCAGAGTCTCAGATGTTCCTCTGGAGTGGAAGAACCGCTCACCTGAACTCCCAGTAGTTTTGCATCATCTGGAGGAATTCTGGACAAAACAACGTCTGTAATCACACGGAGACGAGGAGAAAATCAGAAAAAATCAGAACAGAGAAGATCAGACTAAAGGAGATCTCAAACGCCCGACGTCTACTGGGTGGAAATTTTAAACAATCAGATTTTTCAGCTTAATTAAGTCTGGCCATATACTGCTCATAAAGATCATAGTGGTCATAAAGATCATAGTGGTCATAAAGATCATAGTGGTCATAAAGATCATAGTGGTCATAATGATCATACTTGTCGACCAGCATGGCCAGACTGATCTTATTGATCATACTGGTCTTGATCATACTGGTCTTATTGATCATAATGATCTTATCGATCATACTGGTCTTACTGATCATACTGGTCTTGATCAAACTGGTCTTACTGATCATACTGGTCTTACTGTTCATAGAGGTTGACCAGCATGGCCATGGTCTTATTGATCATACTGTTCTCATTGATCATACCGGTCTTACTGATCATACTGGTCGACCAGCACGGCCAGACTGATCTTATTGATCATACTGGTTTTATTGATCATACTGGTCATATCTATCATACTGATTGCCAGCATGGCCATACTGGTCACCCGGCTGATCATCATGGCCATACTGGCAAGCTAACTTTCAATCAAACTCAAACAAAACACACCGCTTGCTGGTCCACCAGTTAAACCAGTTAAACCAGTTTGAGCTGTCCAGTCTGTAGATTTTCAGCAGACATTTAACTATATAAAAGAATCTGGGCAGTTTCAGTTGTTTAAGACATTCAAACTAAACTGATCACACACCACATTGAAACACAGCCAGTGTCCTCCCATTACTCCTGAACCAAGCCCAGTTTACTCCCAGTTTAAAAACAACAGAGTATACAGCAGATCAGCCAGTTAGACGCATATCAGCAGGAGGCTACAGTCTAAAACACCACACGGGGTATCAGACGCTGCTCAGAGAGTCACAGGAGGACATTTTAGTGTTTAAAGTTTAAACTTCATCTTAAATCTCACTTACTCTCCATACCGGACCCACGTGAGCGCTCAGAACGGAGCGAGGAGCGCCGAGCGAGGCACCAGGCACGAGTAATCACCCACAGAAACACTGATTTGAATACTTGTTTATGTATATGTATACACATTTATGTATACACATGTATTATGTTTACACATCAATATTAAACACTTAAAACTACACACACACACACACACACACACACACACACACACATTTAATGCACATCTGCAATAATTATGATGATGATGAAATTATATTCATAACATTAAAACTTTGAGGTTTTACTTGTTACACACCTACACAATAGATTGTATTATATTTATAATATATAAATTAAACATCTAATTTATATTAGATTTATATGTATTCTATATATACACATATGTTTATTCCAAAATCTAAATTGAATTAGATTTACCTTAAAACTGTGAGCTTTTCATTGTGTTATACATGTATATATTTATAACCGTGTTTCTATCCTAATAGGGTTTGAATATCATTTAGTAAAGAACGTAGATTTAATAAAATTAAATAAAAAATAAAAAATATAGACGTTACTTTAATAACTTTAGCCACACCCCACTATTTTTTATTGGTCCACCTTTCTCAGAAGTCTCCTCCTATTGGTGGGTGAGAGTGCGGGGTAAATTTGAAAGCAGGTTTGAGAGTTCGAGCGTTTACTTGTTTACTTGTTTAAATATTGATATATTTCCAGATTTGCACAGTTATAGGAGCGCACGGACGGATATTTAGGGAGTTAATAGGTTCCGGGACTCGGGCAGGTGGACGTTCAGAGATGTCTGAGGACGGAGTGGTATGTTTATCAGAGACAGCGGAGCCTCTGGATCAACAGGCCGGAGAGAGAGAACCAGACCCGGGACACAGATCACCAGAGAGAGGTCGGTACTGACACACACACACACACACACACACACACACACACATA
The DNA here is from genome assembly GCA_037974365.1 of Hydrocynus forskahlii. NCBI lineage: Eukaryota > Metazoa > Chordata > Actinopteri > Characiformes > Alestidae > Hydrocynus > Hydrocynus forskahlii. The sequence goes on along the minus strand of JBBPCX010068089.1, from coordinate 717 downwards.
TATATACACACACATATATACACTCACACACACACACCCAAGACACAAACCACCAGAGAGGAGTTGGTACTGACACCACACACACACACCGAGTGAACCCCACTTGGGACAGAGACCCCCAGAGAGAGGTCGGTACTGACACCACACACACACACACACACACACACACACCCTTACGCTATATGGACAAAAGTATTGGGACACGCACCTTTTTTCAGGTGCTCCTTTTGCACTACAGCAGACCAAGACATTTACACACGCACACTCACACACAGTAGGTAAATAAGGTGCTGTTCTGAGTGGAAAATAATATATAAAGAATAATATTAGTGTAGGGGGTAAATATACACCCAATGAGAGAATGAGAATATGTACTTTGACGAAATAAAGTACAGAAATATTGCCTGGACAGATATTGCACTGGGGGATGAAGAGGTGCAATAAATAAGCAGCAGTGCAGTGACTAGAATAAATAACAAGACACGCACAAATGGTCAGTGAACTGTACAAAATTGTTTGTGTGTGTTTATGTGGAGCTGTGTTAAGTCTAGAGTTAGAAGAAATATCGTTAAAATGGTTTAATAATATTAAATATATAATAAATATATATATGTGTATATGTATAAGTGTGTATGTGTATAGATATGAGTATATGTGTGTGTGTGTGTGTGTATATATATGTATATGTATATATGTATGTATGTATGTATGTGTGTA